>JAJIYU010010239.1:0-16424 GCA_030144865.1 Tinospora cordifolia | reverse complement strand
TCCTTTCATGTTTCTCTCTCACCCTTGATAAAACATATTGACCCCAGAAATAAAAAGTATAAATGGATGAGTTAAGAATGTAATGTTTGTAATTAGTGGTTAAATTAAAGACAATGAAGTGATGTGCGGTGATAGTTAACAAAAAAACCAAAAGAAAAGTCTAGCGTTTTAACTGTCACTGGTGATACCGTGATAGTGCAAGAGCAAACATCTGAATCCATAAGAATACCCAATGACGATGTTTAGTTGTTTAGCTAAATACCTAACGATGATGAAGTTTCTCTATTCAACCAAACATTGTTTGTGATGATTTTGTCAAGTGTAGTTCTTAAGAAATTTTTCTTAAAAAATTATTTTTTTACTTATTAAATTCATCTTTAATTATATATATACATATAACAAAGGAGTGGAACAGTTATAAAACTAAAAAAACTGAATGATAGGGGTGGCGTGGTTGCTTAAAGTAACTTAATTTTATAAAATTTAGTTAAAAAATTAATTACTTTTGCATTATCCTTCTGTTCGGACTATGATAAAAATGAAAAAGATCAAACTTTTAATAAGTAAAAAAGGGTAATATTAGAATAAAGTCAATTTAGGTTTTATTATAGAAAAGGGACAAATTATATATATATATATATATATATATATATATATATATATATATATATATATATATATATATAATGATTAAGAGAAACAAGATTAATGTTCAGTTAATATTCTGAGTTCGCATTATTTGTAGAAGTTGTTGAATCGTCTCAAACTACATTTTACTTGTGCCGTGTTCAAGTCCTGCCAAAACGTGTTATCGACCACTAGGTGCTTCACTCATCTGTTGAATCTAGCTTTCAAATTTCGTCATCTACATTTTCTATAATTTGTCAAGTTTGTAGTTCACTTAGTTTGATTGTCAGGGTTTTGTAGCTCATGCATTTATGTTATCTAGTATTTGCTTAGTTAACTCATCCATTTGTTCAATAGAAATCCTTACCCCTATTGTCATCACATTAGGTGGTGGAGTAGCCTCAGTGGCCTGGGGAATAAGTTGTTTCACATTTTCGTTGGGAGTGGTTTGTTTTTGCGTTACATGTTGTTAACGTGCAATCTGTTTCACGTATCATATTCATGATCATTTTTACTGTTTTGATCAAAAGTAACTTCAAGTTGGGCCTAAAGATTTGCGTTCCAAAAGTCACTTTTCAATTCATTATAGCCAATTTTTACAAAACATGATGCTACGAGTCTAGTCATAAAAAGTTCATAACGCGATACAATAATAACATCTCAAATTGTAACATATTTAGGGAACCTATTTATTTCGACTCAAAAGAGATCTCTTCTTTTAAGGAGTCTTCTGCGTTTGTGAATGACTTCGAGTAGGTCCTGTATGAGTTTGATTTTATGCCCTCATAGTTGGGAAGTTCTCTGAAACTTCCTCCTCATTTTTGTTTAGCAAGTCCCTCTTCCTCTTAAGCTCTCATATCACCTCTTCAGCATGTTCAAGTAGTGGATTTAGCTACAACTAATTACCTTCTTCATACGAGATCTTGTTTCAGACACTAAGTTTAGAGTCTCCCAAAAATTTTGCACCCATTGTGCCTCGGTCCAACTTTTCTATATTCTTCGAGAGTCGTCACGTCCTCGAGTGATTTAGGTATAGGTGGTGTCAAGCTAATCTTCTACGAAGGGCTCAACTCCACATGTTAGTTGAATTGTTCCTCCCAACACCCTCCATCTGCACAATATCACACATTCTTTAGTTGAGAATCATAGTAACTTGTGGGATTTCACAACTTAGTGTCTGTGTTAATGTGATTTAAATGCTTTTTTCTAAGTCTTTTAGTTTTCCTACAATTGTTAGGCTTGTTGAGAGAGTTACCTAGAATTTCTTGAGGAAGCAACAATTCCTCAATCATATCTTGAATGGGAGTGATTTGCTCCAACAAGTCACTTTGGGTAACAAGATGGTGTATATGGGTCTTTGATCCACATATAATGGTAATGAAGTGAACATATAGTTAAACAATCATTCATTAAATCATGCAACAATTGTAATGCCAACATAGTGGAACCCTAAGCTTCCATTCTTTCCTTGAGGTTTCAAAGTCTTATACCAACGTTACTCGTTGTTTGAAGCGTCCATAGAGAATTATTACTACACCCAAAAAATTTTGCAAGTGTCTCGGCGACTAAAACCTCCCAAGTTCCCACATATCTTGAAGTCTCATATCGATCGAATACATGGTCATAAGATCTTCTAAAGTCATATGTCAATCACCATTCATGGTTTGTCATTCATTGAGATTGAAATTCTTCCATGTTCCCAAAATCCTTACAAGTTTACATTGAGTAAGAACTGAAAATGCAAGTTCTTCTTAATCTAAATTCTCGATCAAGGAAAGCTCAAACAAGTTTCTAGATCTCTAACCTACGATATAAAACTTTTGAGTTATTTAATCTATTGGCTCATACTCTCATTCCTTCCTATCTAAGGTATACTTGTATAAGTTGTAGAAGTCCAACACCTACCCTAGTAAAACATTTGCTTGATAGACCTACTACTTAGACTCTAATGCTAAAGTATTATCAAAGCCAATTGTTTTGCCTAATGTATCTAATTACTAAGCTTTGGTACCAAAGTTGTAACACCTTTTCTAATTTTCTTTTTTTTAGTATATTTTGTTACTTTGAAGATTGTTTAAATTTGGAATTGTCTTTTGAGTCATTTAGAAAAAAAATATTTTCATTTATTTTAAAACTCTAATGTGTTGTTGAGCATTTCGAAATAGGAGGGAAAGTGTTACATTTTATCTTTCTTACAATTTAATTCATTCTCCAAATTTGAAGTACATTTCTTGCTTTTGTTAAGTTTCAAAACTGCTTTCCTTATCAATGGCAATCAGCATTGAACAACAATCTTTAATAAGATAATGTTATTGTCACGTAGTCATGAATCATATTCCAAAAGTTGCCGATTTGGTGGACCCATCAAGGTTTTTAGCCCTTTCTTCTAGGTTACAAATTTACATCATCATAAGGTTTGATTATTGCATCCCAACAATTAGAAAGAAAACTATTGACAAAAATCAAGGTAAGGTAGACTATCGATCAATGAAATTGTAACTTGTTTGTGGGTACCTACATCTAAAAAATATAGAAAAAGTGAGCTCTATGAGCCTAGTGGATCATCTAATTCTACAATCAAAATAACAATTTGTATATACACATCACACATATGACCATTATAATATATTAAGCGATACAAGCATCATCTTAAGTTTTGGTTAGTTTAGGTTGGGTATCTGACCCTAAGTGGTTCCCATACTAGTAACCAAATGACTCTAGCAAGAAGATCATTAGCATCAAGGATTCTGCATTTGTATACCTATCGACCCTTCAAGTGGACTAGGTTAATATGCAAGTCATGATCAATCATATATGCCATAACATACTTATCCCCAACATGAGATGTTATTCTGTGAACCACCAATAGTTGTTTGTAGATCGAAATCCCTTAGAGTGGGTTGTTGTCTTTTTAATGTTAATTTTTTGTGTGGCCATACTTTACAATTTCAATATCATGCATTATAGGCAATAAGCAATCATTATTGAATATCGTGAATTATAAATTGTAGGGAAACATTATTGGATACAATGCACAAGGATCATTCTAGATACGAATACATCATCTCATTTCCTCACTTACATATTATGTTTCATGCACATATCTACATAAGCATTCATGGCAATATATGCTTAATATTTTATGTGCCTTCTATTTCACTCATTAATAGCTACATGAAAGTTAAGGCTCATGCATGCGTTCTAAGTCTATCATGGTCTTATGTGAGACGAAACATAGCATGGAATAATCTAAGTAATTATAAACATCATTATCATATCACATGTTTCATTCAATCATAAGCATATCACCACACAATATTCAATGGGATATTCTACACTATCAGTTAGATCATTTTTTTTTTATAAAATATGCATGTTAACACAAATAATTAGAATGTAAAAAATAACATTATTTCCACCTTAGTAACTATCCTTGATAACAATGAGCTTCTTTTGATCATTATGTGTTGATCACTATGTATCTAAGTTCATCAACATGAACAAGGGAAACGATTTTTGGCATATTCATTAAACCAAATCCTTTACTTGAGACTTAACTCTCATGATGTGTATATGATTCATTTTTCTTTCTAAAATCAAACTTTTGAATCCCCAAGCATCAACCAATATGCATTTATTTGAAATCGAAAATCATATTGTTGGTGTTCTAAAATATATTAGTGCAATTTATGCAAGAGCACTCAATGCAATGCGCTTTACCAATGGGTGTAGTGCACTGTTGTTTATCTCCCTTGCACGAAGTAGTGCATTCTTCACTTTTTGTGTTTGGTTCATGCCACTTGTGACTCGTTCTCCTTCCCTGGGTCATCATTTTTCACCATTTTTATTACATTTCAAATGTAGTTTTGGGTGCATTATAAAGGTGTAAAGACAAAGGTCTAGAAGATCAGGTTCAAAAACAAGCCAAAAAGTGGTTGGTTACAATATTTCAAGGCTTAGACTTTGGGTAAGTAACCACCTCCCTTTGAGAGGATGCTTCTCAATTCATTCATCATAGATTTTTTTCATTCTTGTGGTCATTGTGCTCATGGCAAAAGGCCACTTTGTATTATAGTTCAAGACCTTGTGTCTTTTAGTCTGTGTTTCACATGAACTTCACCCAAAGTGGGCAATAAACACACATGGACTTTCATGTGTGTGTGTGATTTCGTAAACATTTGTAAATGGAATTGAGAGAGGTTAAAAATACTTACAATAGGTCTTGGGGTGAAGGTTTTTCAACCTCTAAAGAGAGTTTTTCATGGACCTCACACTTGCACATACTTCTCACAAAGAGAATTTGCCAAAGGTTGAACACAATGTATCCTTACCCAACTTATAGACAAAGGGGAGAGAGTAAGGCATGTAAGGGTTAGTGGAAAGGGGCACAGTGGTGCTCAACCTCTCATGAGCTCATGTTCACTTGCTTGGAAAAGTTGGAGAAGCATTTATGTTGGTGGTTGAAAGTCACCGTTAGTGGTTGCTTGTGATTATGGTGAAATGACTATATTTGACCCATGATTATTAGCACATGGATGGATTTGAGCATATGATCTAGGTATGGTTATAAAGTTCTAAGTCTCTTTTACATGTTGATGTATAACGTGCCTCGTACTAGTCTCTAGGGTGTTGTAAAAGTGGTGTAAACATGGCCTCACAACCATATTTGTGCAACTATACTTTTAGGTAGTGAAACATACTGCATCATTCTTGCATTATTTTTTTTTGAATCTCCTCAATGTCTCGATCATTTCAACATGATGCTCATTGCCTAATTTGATCATTTTGACCTCAAAATAATTTTCCAAGTTCTTTGGTTCATGTATAAGTATTGTCAACTCAACCATTTTAATTATTGTTAGTTAGAGTTGGCCATGGTCAATTTTTAGGTTAATTTGGGTAATTCTACAACTAAATAATGGCGAAATTTTTGGGGTTATTACAAGGTGTCTTGTAACTTGAACCTATGCTACTCTCACCCTTACCTTTGCTTGGACCTTAACCCCTTGTTTGAACTAACGCCTAAATAAAAAGTTTTGGTATCTGTGAGGGTGACTGCCAAAGAAGCTATGTCAGGAGGCAAGATCTGAATTGTGTTGGTTGTTCCCTAAGTGAACTTCCTATTTTTGAAGTTCTTATGCTTCCACCGCCCACTTTGCGTACCCACACATGAAGTACTAGTTGGAGTCTAAGATAATCTACCATGAACAATATGCACTTCTAGCAACATCTCTTTATGATCCAATTCATATTATAAGGCCCTTTAAGAATCAAAATTGGAGCCCCAAACACTACTGTTAATGTTGGGGATTCAAGCCTTGATGATAAAATCCTGACCACTCTTTTGTATCTACCACTAACCCGATAACACATTATTTAAGTTGAATAAATTGGTAAGTGTACTATCTGACATACATATTTCCTTGATGAAGGCCAAAAAACTCTATCTTCTTTGACCCCCTCTTAGATGCAAGGAAAGCCTTTAAGAAAAATTGCCTAACCTAAGCCTAAGTAGTCGCTTGACACTCAATAGTAAAAATAGATAATCACCATTTGCTACCATCTCCCTCTAGCATGTGTAACAAAAAGAACTTGATGGGAAATCTTCTCAATGTTCAACAATTAACCCTCAGGTTGTAGTAGATTAATTAGTCCCTAACATTTCTTTGCCTTTAAGTCCATAAACATCTTCAGAAACCTTGTGGGATGTCCTTCTCCGTCTATGAGCCTCATCAACAAACTCTCGAATAGCTGACTTTGGCTCTACCATAGGAGGAATCAAGGGTGCTAGCCTTTGCAAATCAGTAATAACTCCATCGATACGCTTATGAACCATCTTAGAACTCAGTAGCATCTCCTTTTAAGGCATGTATCATCTCTTCAAGCCTTTATAAAGGATTAGGCTTGGGTAGTGGTGAAGGAGTAGGCTCTCTAGGCTATCTTCCTAGGTAGGCCCTATCATGGTTGCATATTGTTTCCAATTCAATTCAAAATCATTTGTTACCATGATATCATGCAGACTTTTTCCTATCCTTATATCTATCCATAGTACATATAAAGTTTATCTGGTATGCAATATAGGATATGATTATTTTTATATGATTGTATTAGATTGGATATAAGCAAGGTAGACAGAACTAGTTGAAGTTAACTGCATAACTTACAATCGATTGAATGGAATGAGTTATCAAGGGTTGGCCGTGTTGACCTGAATGGTATAAGTTTAATCAATTCAACCCCATTCGTTGACCAATTGACTTTAGAGAAAACATTGAGCTGAGTTTTAGTATGAAAACAAAGTGAACATGTGATTTGCGCAGGACTCGATATTGAGGTGATGCAAATAGTCACCAAGAGAACGTCGAAGGCCTAATTAGTCTGCGAATAGTAATTTTATTTATTTACTTACCTTTTATTCTACTTATTGTTGTTGCATAATTGGTTGCTACATGCATTGCATATTGCATTTAGATAAGACTGATCGATGAATCTTCAAATGTGTCAACTTGGCCTAAGGATGAGAGGTTTTGAGGTGCAAACATTAGATCGTGATAGTCCCAAGATAAGAGTAGTACGCTAGTATACTCTATGGATATAATGAGAGTGGTGCCTAGCACGTTCTACTAGTTCTTGGGTTGTGACTGTACCACCTGGATGGTGGGCCACGATCATCAATATGACAGTAGGTCTGGACAATGGTCACGTCCGCTAGGAAACGACCGTATGACCATAGGATCTTTAAACGAAAAGAAGGATGTTTAGATACTGGGCCCTTGAAACATAACATACTAAGCTATTGCATCTTATGCTGATGGTTATTGTACATGCTATCTTTTGTTGCATCATATTCACACTTTATAATTAACGCATGTGAAAGGTTATAAATAATTGAATGATTATGATATCGCTTGTGTAACACCCCGACTCTCAATCAGACCTCCCGACACGTTTTATGGGTTGTCGTCCATTGAGAATCAGAATGCTAGTAAAAATTTGTTTCTGTCAAAATCTTTTCATCAAAATCAAGTTTTTGATAGAAAGTCTGAAATCATGAATCATCAATTACAAATTACAAATCATAAATTTCAATTCATTTCACCGGAAATTCATGTAATAAAAAAGAAAAATTATCAGAATAAATGCGACAGTGGATGAAATCTTTAAAATCATTTTAAACTAACTTGATCATCTAAAATCCAAAATCAAAATAAATATAGTTAAACAATGAAATTAAATTCAAATGAAAACTACAGATTCAGTTTTGTTACATATAAAATAAACAAAAATACAATTTCTAAAGCCTCTTATCCTAGGAACCTTCCCCACGAGTTTTCCAATCAAAAGTGAAAGTCTTCTGACGTAGGTTACAGTACTCTACATTTGTGTGCACCTGAAAAATAAATTAAGAGTGAGCTCAAAAGCCTAGTGGATCATTTCTACACATCACATGCATTATACAGACCAAAATCCAAAACATTACAAATACTTTCAAACATTAGGTGTTTCAAACACTCATTTGTTTTTGGTCAAGTCTGAGACTAGAAGAGGGTTAAGATGCCTCTCGGTATTCCCCGTGATCTCGTTTAATCATAGAAAGTCTCGAGTACAATCTAAAATTAGTCATGTCACAAATCATGATATCATAGCCTAAGAGAGTGTACTTACTGTAGCTCGTACCATCTCCAAAAGACTTCAAGCTGTCGCAAGCAGCTCATGGTTGGGAATACCTACGATCTGCCTTATAGCTAGCTAATCTCAAGCGGTAGCATATAAGAGATACCACCTCGATCCACTTCAGGCTCGTTGATCGCATTGGTACGTGGATTCTTAATAATTCTTTATTTTATTTTAGTTTTACAATCAATGTCACTCATACAAAGCATTACACAATACGATAGAAAATTTATCAAATAATGCATGCTATTGAAAATGACAGTTTACATGAATAAATGATGAAATCTAAGTGCATGTTTTCCTATTTATGCATGCAATAATTAAATAATCATTCATCACACATCATTCAAGGAAACCAAATAATTTTAATCAATTTCCTAATAAAATTTCAATAATCTAGAACTATTCAAATAAGTGCTTTGAATTTAAAATCCATATAATACGTAAGAGTAAAGAAATCACGCCCACCTGATTTCGCTGATCTTCAGGGCTCCTTGCTTTCCATCGAGTAATTTGATATTATAAAATTATCAAATCTAAAATTTAACAATCAATAAAAATTTTTAAGTTTCTAATTCATATTCAATCTAATCCAAGATATTCTTAAGCCTAATAGTTTCTAAATTAATTATAAAGTTTAAATATCAACTTCAACTAATTTCAAGTTATTCCTAAATTTTAGAATTTCATATAATTAAAATAAAATCATTTCTAAGGTCTTCAAATTTCTTCATCTGTCATTAAAAGCTTTAACAATTGATTTCTAAGCTTTTACGATTTATTCATTTTTAAATAAGTTTATTTAGATCCGAACAATACATTTAAAAACATTAAAACTTAAATTGGGTTTTAAAAATAAATTATTTATGTTCAATAAATTTTCTTTCACTTAGAATGAGATTTGTGTATCTAATATTTAAACTAAGTCCCAAATTTTTATTTTATCACTTAAAAATCTCCATAGATTTAAATAATCTATTCATATCGTAAATAAATTTGTTACATACAAAATAAGACTTCTAAATGTTACAAATTTAGTTTTAGGCCCTAAAATTTCATTTTTCGTATGAAAGATTTAAATTTCTAAAGGTTTATTTTTTCATGTTTCCAACTAATGCAAATAATTAGGTTTTTATATTCTGATATTATTCCCCATTTATTATATAAATATTATTCCTAATTAAATGAAAATTCTAACAGTTAAAATCTTTTTTTTTTTTAAATTTGGATTTCTAAAGTATTAAACTTCCTTTTTAAATTATCTAAACATTTAAAATATGTTAGATAATTTTAATAATTTATACTCAATTAACTTTGTTTCAAGATCATCGAAATAAATGAATAAATAAATGACTAAAAATAATTTTCGTACCTTAAGGTTTTCAGATCGCATCCTCAATCGTAGTTCACTGTCGTAGTTTGCTGCACGTCCAACAACACTCAATCCAAAACAAGCACGTTGCTAGTTTTTTCTTTGTTCAACAACTTAATTAAATGTCCCAAAATCAATATCCGACAACTTTATGATCAATCGTGTTCATCAGCTCAAGTTGATATTCATTTTTCTTGTTTAGCAACCTCAACACATTCAACAACATCGTCAAACTTTCAAATGAATTTCTAGCACTCCAATTTCCTGATCGTTCTTCATATTCCTCAACTAGAAAATTACAAAATCAACTACAAACACCAAAGATTTACATTAGAAATTTAAACCTAATTTTTTTTGGGTATCATCTCCCCTATTTTTCACAATTAGAACCCAAAAATGAACCAAAAAATTTTTGCTGCTTGCTTCTTCATTTCAGCTTTCTTCTTCGTTTGAGTGCAACAACGACAATCAATAGTAAGCACACAAAAATATCAAAATCAAACATAAACCATGGCCAGCAAGCATCAGCTGCAACTCCTCAACAATCACGGCTTACACCAACACAAACCCAACTCCATTCAACAATCAAGACTTGCAACTTATCTTCTTCATCCAAATAACGCACCAGTAGTTGCTCACTACGTACACACACCCATGGCAAAATCACGGCCAACATACACAACCAAAAAATTCAATCCTCAAATCACATGTGCACCTCATCACAACAATCTAAAAAAAAAATGCCCAAACCACCCATCAAGAACCCGACAATCACGTTCTTCCCTTTCGTTCTTGCTCCAAATCAGCAAATCGAAACAAAAAACGTACAACACAACCGAAAAACCCCAAAAACCCAGATTTTGTTCTTCCGTTCATGCATCAAGGACATCACACACTAGCTGCAATTACCAACTGAAATCATGCCCTAGATCTTGTTCTTGTCAGGACCCCTTCCCTAGGATGAAGGACGAACCGACCGGCACAGTGTCCCAACAAGCCCGCTCGCAAGCCGAGCTTGCCAAGACACTGTTAAGCCTCAACATACAACATCACATCACACACTTTCAAAGTAATCATAAGGAATGCAAAAGAAATTTGATACACGAACACCAATAAGAACTTGATATTTTCAAAATGGGTCATTACAACAAGTGTAGCAATGGGAGTGTCTATCCATTATATACAGGCTTTCCTCATTCCTATACATGGTTCTAACCCTCTCAAAATACAAAACAGAAAGAAATACAAAGAAAACCTACCAATAAGAGTAAGAGAGTGTAGTCCTACGCGATAACTACTCCCTTGCCCTTATCAGCTGCTGAAGAACCTGAAAAATTAGAGTAGTGAGCCTAATCGTCCACGGAGGCTCAGTGAGTAATGTAGTCTAATTCCAACTTAAAACAAGTATTCCACGATTGAAACATGTGCCATGAATGCATGAGCAATATTATATGCAAATGAATGTAACAGTAAACACAATTTAAAATCATAATGCAATCATGCACCTCCATTAAAAACAATTTTGATAATGCTGATAACATATAAATCCACTCGAGCGGGAGAAACCCGGTGGTTAGGTGTATAGTGACGACCCTAATCTGGGCCCACAGAACCCCCGTTAGGGCACTCTGTGCTAGGTGGTTACTCGATGCTCTAGGGGAGCCCAATTAATAAACGAGCGAGTTGTAGACAGTTAGGTATATCATGGCAACCCGATTAAGACTTATTGCCGTTGCCATCATCGTAGGCCCACAGAACCCCTCAATAGGCACTCTGTACTAGGTAGTCACTATTAGGGTTACAAATCGCCCTAATTGTTCTACTGCATCCAATACCCTAACCCGCTCCCTGACCTCGACATTCGGTGCACTCCTCATTTAAAACTCATTTAAAGGATGCAAGTTCATCACAATATGTAACACCATTTTCACAATGCACAGAACAACAAGCTCTAAGAAATGAGTTAGAAAACACTATTCGCAGGGATGCTCTGCTACCGGCGCTCCTCTCGCGACCGGTCGCGTCCCGCTAGCACTGGTTCCTGCGAAATCGATGCAACTTCTTAACATTAACATGGAACTTGACTCACTCTAATTCTACATCATTGGTTAATAAATTACTTGACTTAGTCAAGAATAGTTCACATATGTTCGTTCACCTTACCTTAGTTACTAAGTCCATTTGATTGACCTCGGTCAATCTTGGTCAACTTTAGTCAACTTATCATTTGCTGGCCTAGCTGGTCAACAGAGTCACACAAGGTCAATTCTGGTCTTTATGGGTCAATTGGGAGAAAAAAGGTCAATATTCCCAATTCCCATTACTTAGGCACCAACCTTAACCTATGACCCTATCTACGCAACCATTTTTCTGATTTTTTTGTGGGCAATCCGTTCATCGAATTTGCGGCAAATTTCAGCTCAATCTATCATAGTTTGGTCAGTCAATTTTATCTCAGAAATTTTGGCCAGATTGTAGGAAATTTCTGGGTACAAGGATTCTACAATCTTCTAGTGTTCTTTTCCCTCTTTCAATCACCATTCTATGGGTTGTTTCTTGCATCCACTTACAGTTTACAAGTCATAACATATTCACTAATCACAACTACTTTGAATCAGTAGCATGGAACATCAAAAACATGCCTATCATTCTATCAATATTCTGTTAGATTCTAAAGAACACAAGGAATTTTCTTTAACACCCTACAATCATAGCATATTTGTATTTATCAACAAGACACATCCACAAGAGTTCAAGGTCAAGTCTTTATACCTTTCTCGAACCTCTACTATGGGGTCTACTATGCCTCTGGTTCCAGCCCGAAAGGGTGCCTTGAAGTGTCCTAAATATAGATCTTGTTCTGGTCTCAATTTTTTTCTGTTGGTACTGTTACAACAGTAAGTCGCACAGTGAATACCAGAGACTCACAAGACATATTTAAGGTTCTAATATGCAATTTCTACCACTTGGACACTTGAATACACTTCATGAGAGGTAAAGTGAAGGGTTTCACCTGAGGGACGAGTCTTGATTGGTCCTGGTATGAGCCTTCCCAAGGTTGCTCCAACTGTTTCTGTTACACAGTTGCAACAGTGAGTAAGCAACCAACTTCAAAGGTCCTAAAATCATGCATAAGGCCCTATTTTTCATTCTCTAACTCTTGGAGATCAAAGTATATACGAAAATGAAGGGAGTGAACCATTTTACCTTGAAAAAGAAATTGGAAATGGCCAAGGTCCAAGGCTTCAAAAGCGGTTCCAGCACACACTTTCTGATTTTTCTAGTTTTAGGACAACCCTCTATTTGATGTTTTCTGCTTCAGACATCTCCAAGACTGGGCAAACTACTTGTAGGACCTTGTAGGTGGTGGTACAAGCTTCAAATCAAGCTATAGTTTGCAGGATTTGGTGGAGAATTGGAGAAGTTCTAAGCTTGAAAGGTTATAGAATCTGGAAATTCTGTGTTTGAGCTCAAGAATGCCCTTTTTGTTGCATGGGGGTGCTTGCTTGGCAAAGGTGTGGATGACATGTGGCTTTCAGGTGGCATTTAACATCACATGCTGGATGCCCAATTGGCAGCTTTCATTCGTCAAATTGGAGGCCATGAAGTGATGGCCAAAACCATGGATCAAATATCATGGGTTCACATGGTTTGGTGGCTGAAAAAGTGCCAAAAATCCCCAGAAAATCACTAAAATCCGTCAAAAATTGGATTTTTTTCGCACAAAAGGACAAAAAGCCAAAGGGGGCTCATTTGGTGGACTGGGCGCATGGGGCGGCCAGGCATGGGCCGGCCTATGTCGGGCCCTCAAGGCGCGCGGGCACCCTGTGCACTCGGGTCGGGCCTGGGGCCCGACTGTGTTCGGCCCACACAGGCCGTTCGGCCCATGTACCAGCCCGACCCGACCCCCTTTTTTTATTTTTTTATTTATTATTTTTTTTGATCTCCCCTTTTATTATTTACATATATATACTTATATATATATATAACTTATATATCGAAATTTCTCATTTTTTCTAAATTGTTAATTTGTCTAATTCATCATTTTTCATCAAAATACCAACATTGTACACCATCTCCTCATTAATTTAATTATTTTCTCCAAAAATTGTATAATTTCCTCAAAAATCATCTTTTTGACCCAAAAATTACATTTATCCTTCTAAAAATCTGAAAATTTCTCCAAAAATTCATAAATTAATCCTATAAATTATTTTCCTCAAGAAAACACATTTTCCTAATATTTTTATGTGTTTTCTGCTTAAAATTGTATTTTCTCGAATTATTTCTATTTTTCATAATAATTAATCTGAAATTGAAAAAAATTGGAGAAAATTTTGTATTTTCTCATTAAAATTCCAGAAAATACATGGAGTACATAAATGTTAGATCCGTCAATCCAATGTTAAAAATGTGGGTCGTCACAGTCTCCCTTCCTTAAAATGAATTTTGTCCTCGAAATTCTCTGATGCACTAACGATCAAGGGGCAACTCTCATATTCTCCAAGAAATGGCTCGTCATATAATCCTCTCACTCCGAAGTGTCCTGCTCAGCATCGCTGAACTGCCAACGTACTCGTACCATTGGTATCTCCTTGTTGCGCAGTTTCCTCATGGTTCGATCAATAATGGTTACCGGAGCCTCATCATACGTACAGTCCTCTCGCAAGTCAACATGTCCCCAATTAATCACGTGCGAGGGATCAGGGTGGTACTTCCTCAACATCGATACATGAAATACATTATGTGCCCCCGATAACTGAGGCGGCAATGCCAATCGGTATGCCACAGGACCCACATACTCAAGGATCTCGAAAGGTCCAATATACCTTGGTGCGAGTTTTCTTGAAATGCCAAATCGAGTCTGCTCCTTCCTAGGGGAAACTCGTAGGAGAACATGATCACCGACGACAAACTCTAGGAGCTTCCTCCGGTTATCTGCATAACTCTTCTGCCGGTCCTGGGCTGCCTTCATGTTCTGACGGATTCGCTAAATCTTCTCATTCTGCTCTTGCACAAAAGTAGGTCCCAAAATTGTTGTATCACCAACCTCGGCCCAACAAGCTGGTTATCGGCAAGGTCGGCCATACAATGCCTCAAAAGGTGCCATGCCGATGCTCGCCTGGTAGCTGTTATTATATGCAAACTCACACAGGGGCAAGTGATCCTCCCAACTACCACCAAAATCAACAATGCATGCCCTCAACATGTCCTCAAGTACCTGAATAACTCTCTCAAACTGACCATCAGTCTGTGGATGAAAGGCTGTGCTCAGGCTCATACTAGTCCCTAACTGATTCTGCAAGCTCTACCGAAAATGGGAAGTAAACCGATCATCTCTATCTGACACAATGGACATTGGAACCCCATGTAATCTCACAATCTCGTGGATATATAGTCGACTCAGCCGCTCCACCGAATCTCTACTATGCATCGGGAAGAAATGAGCCGACTTAGTAAGTCTGTCTACAATGACCCATATCGCATTATGTCTCCACTGAGTCTAAGGCAATCCCATCACAAAGTCCATGGTAATGTGCTACCATTTCCACTCGGGAATAGCCAAGGGCTGTAATAAGCCATCGGGTCTCTAGTGCTCAGCCTTAATCTGCTGGCACGTATCACATATTTGCACAAAGGCTGCAATATCCCGCTTCATCCCTAGCCATCAATACGTACGTCGAGCATCCTGATGCATCTTATTGGCGCTAGGATGGACGTTGTACCTCGAACGGTGCAACTCTGCTAGCACTCCCTGTCTCAGGCGAGGGTCATCTGGTATCCACAATCGTCCCCTAAACCTCAGTGCACCATCAGTAACAACCGACCACTCCACACAAGAAGTGCCGTCTGCCCACCCCCGGTACATCATAAAGTCAACATCATGAAGCTGAACCTCCATAATCTCAGTAAGCAACACCGACTAGGCTCTCGTCTGTGCACTGACTCTGGTCTCGGTTGAAGTCTCGTGGATACTCATTATTGTCACATAATCAATCATCTTTCACTCTGGAGACATATGCCTAGCCACACAAGCAATCTCAACCTGTACTCTACTAAGCGCATCAGCCACCACATTGGCTTTCCCAAGATGCTACTCTATGGTAAAGTCATAGTCCTTAAGTAGCTCCATCCATCTCTTCTACCTCATGTTAAGGTCTTTCTGTGAAAATAGGTACTTAAGGCTCTTATGATCAGAATAAAGTGTAAAACACTCACCATACAGATAGTGTCGTGAAATCTTGAGTGCAAACACTACTACCGCCAGCTCTAAGTCATGCACGGGGTAGTTCCTCTAATGAACTTTCAGTTGTCGCGAGGCAAAAGCGACAACTCTATTACCCTGCATCAAAACATACCCAAGGCCTGTACCACATGCATCTGTATAGATTGTCAACTCACGACCTGGTTCTTGTAGCACAAGAACTGGGGCAGATGTCAAATGACGCTTCAGCTCAAGGAAGGCTTCTTCACACTTATCTTTCTACACAAATGGCGTATTCTTCTGGGTAAGCTTCGTCATGGGAGCAACGATCCTCGAGAAGTTTGGCACAAATATGCGGTAATAGCCTGCCAAACCTAAAAAGCTACGGATCTCTGTCACAGTGGTAGGTCTTGGCCAACCTATAATAGCCTCAATCTTAGTTGAATCAATTGAAATGCCCCCAGCTCCTACTACATGGCCCAAAAATCAAACTTCTGTCAACCAAAACTCACACTTGCTAAACTTGGCATACAACCGATGATCTCT
>JAJIYU010010238.1:0-16263 GCA_030144865.1 Tinospora cordifolia | reverse complement strand
TGGGTAAGATTAAATTATAAATAATGAGTATACATAAATAAGTTTAATGGTGTAATTGGAGATTGATATATGGGGTATATGAATGGAGTAATTGAAGAGAGAGAGAGAGAGAAAGAGAAAAAAAAACAGCATGCTTTGGCTTGATGAACAAGAAAGAAAAGAAAGGTTTTAGCTAGAGGTGAATCACGAACTAGAGAAGAAGAGAACAAATGTGCTATGATTTGCAAACAAAGAAGACGAATCACAGCTAGCTGTTGCATTTGGATGAAGAGGGAGATCGAAAATCCAAATTTCTGTGTTCTTGTGCGCGACTTGGTGCGAAGAAGAACAAAGAAGAGAAGTTGTGTGTGTGTGATTTAGGGCGTGATGAAGGAGAAAGAAGAAAAGAATGTGATGCCCTAAAATATGGTTTAGCAGCCACTAGAGCATGTCTAGGGCATCAAAAAGTTCCTTTCAAAGAGGGGTTTTGAAGTTAAGAACACTTCGAAACAAGGTGACTTTGTTTTTCATGTCTAATGGGTGATTTTGTAGCTCTAATCTTGGTATTTGAGAGGTTGAATGTTGGTTTTCGGATACATAATAGATTTAAGCATCAATTTTTAGTTTGGAAAAGGAAATTGAAAAGATTCGACATTCAAAACTGTTTGAAACTTTGCTTAGGGCATTGAAAAATGTTTTGACAAGGAATGAAAGGGGAATGTGATAATGAAGAGGTATAGAAGATTCAAATTCTTGAATTTTATATTGTAGTTGGTTTAAATTGATTAAATTGAATTATATGGATGCAAAGAACGAGATTTAAATATTAGAACTCTCTGTGGTTGAAAGAAATAATTACTTGGAGACTTGAGCAAATAAATTATTTGAATTTTGGGAATGTTAAGAACAGGCATGAATACTTGAAAATCTCTGGAGCAAAAATTGGAAGGTTTGGAACAATAGCTAGAGGTTTGATACTCTAAACCTTTTTCTTTAGAAGTAATGATATATGATGATGGTTATTTTGGAATGGATGTGGATGGAGTTGACTAACGAAGTTCAGGGGGTTCGAAGATTCAGGTCGAAAATTAAATTTATTTGGAATATGGTGCAAATATTAAATATTGGAATTGTTTAGTTAAGTAAAATTATTTATTTCATGGTCAAGAGGAATTTTGAAGGTTTTAAGATTAAGAATTTTTTTTAATTTTAAGTTGAAAAGGAATATAAGAGCTTAGAGAAATTTCTTATATTTTTCAATTGCAAATTTAAAATTTAAAGCTTTAAACCTCTACGAGGTGACACAAAGGAAATCCAAAATATCTAGGTGGGCAGGATTTCCTTGCTCATTTGTATTGTGCGAATTTTGATTCAAAACATTTGGGTTCTAGTTTAGTAAATTAGCAACATGATAGGACTTCTGTTATTTTTGATTGGGATAGATAATTGAAAATTATGATGTCTGGTTACAGTTTTCTAGCATGATTAACTAAATTCATGTTTTATTTGTTGCATTCATCTCACTAATTATTTTACAAATTTTGGTTGCATGATGATGTGATTTGAAATAGAAATGCGTGTAAAACTAATGAACTTACTAGATTTTAAGAATTACACATACCGATGCGATGGATAGTCGCAGGCGCACTATAACTCTCCATATAGTGTATAATGTGCACTCATCTGGGCACATCGTAGATATTTCCAACTGTGCAGCTGGACAACTGAGTTGTCTTTGGATGTTGGTACTAACATGAATTGTGTTACCCTTTCTTAGGCAGTAATCCAACGATATAATCTGGATTGTATACCTAGAGTACTTGCCTTTTGTATAGATAGCGCTAATACCTAGAGAGGTCATATCATGATGGTAACGCAGGATTGCAATACCTAGAGAATCATGATAGTACATCTGGATTGTGTACTGGGAGTTACTCAATAGATTATAGGAAATATCAGCAGTGGATTCTCTTTCGGTCATTAGGATTATAATAAGACAATTTAGTGTTTGCAACGCTTAATGTCTAAAAATGCTTGTAATGTTTTGAATGTTGGTTTGTATAATATTAATGATGTGTAGGAAAGATCCACTAGGCTTTCGAGCTCATCCTAATATTATTTTCAGGTACCCCCAAGGATAGAGCGTAATGACTCATTTGGGACTTGTGGATACAGCCTAGGATTTTTATGGTTTTATTTTGGAAATATTATTTTGATGTAAATAACAGAATTGAGCTAGCACTCATATTTTGATTTGAACTTTTCATTTTGTAAGTTTAGTTTGTGTTAAACTATGTTCAAATTGAGATAGATGTTATCAATGTGTATTTCATATATTTTTCACTTTTGTACTCTGTACAGTTCTTTTCAAATATTAATTTTGAAAATCGATGGTAACAGTTATTTTTGGATTTATTGAAATTTGATGGGATTTATTGAAATTTGATTGAATTTTTATTTACTTATCTTTTGAGAATGAGAATAAGGGAATAAGTAGATTTAGGGAAGTAATATTTTGGTCTTTAGGGTATGGTAACCCGCAGTAATATCCTGGGAAGTCTGGACCTGAAGCCTGGGTGTTAAACTATCGCAGTAGAGAAGGGTATTATCATAGTCACTAGGATCTATGCATGGAAACTCAAAAAATAGGGTCTAGGACACATTATCGCGATCGTTGATATTGGCGATATACATTGCTGAGGTCCGTTACCACGGTAGTAAGGAGATTTTTCAGGAACTGCACATTCATGCAAGTTTCCTTCGCGTCCTCTCATTCACAATGACACAATACTCTAACACTATACTTAACCAAGCATTATACTGAATGGAATGTATTGTACCTTGTTCCCAAATGCCCCTTCTTTAGTTCCCCTCAAAAGAGTGTTTCGAACACTTCCAAATGACTCGTGTGTAATCTATTTTTTCAATCCTAGCTATCGGGTTCTTCATTGTTATGCAATATCCATTTGTTTTTTGTTTATGAGACTATTTCAGAAGGGTTGGAATGAGTTGGGGGCACTCTAGAACACATCTGGGAAGAATAAGACTCGACTGGTGGTAGCTACTTAAGGTTTGGAAGGATGTTTCGCGATCACGAATGAAAGTGACAAGATTAGGGTTTCAGTGCACGTTTTCCACATATATAATTTGTACATATTACCACGGTAATGATTACTCCTACTGCAATAATCACGTGATTAATATTTCAAAATTTGTGATTTTTGACACATTACCAAGGTACGCTACCACGGTAACCAAAACGCATAAATTTTTTATTTTCTCAAGCATTACCGCAGTAACAATTTCCATTATTGCAGTAGCCAAAATGATGCCATTTTCATGCATTTCTGGTTCATTCGAGCATTACTGTGGTAATTCAAGTCATTACTGCAATAATCAGGGTCTCGTGTTATTTTTCGTGTTTTCTTGATATTCTTTGAATTTTCTATTTATCTTACATTTATCCCAAGTTTATTTTCACTTGTATTTCATGATTGTGAAGCATTTATAATTTTTTAAAATTATTTACTTAATTTATTTTATATTTAAAAGTCCCAAAATTTTATAAGGTTTTACAATCTACCCCCCTTACAAGAATGTCATCCTCAAAATTTTTAAAAGAGTGAGTTAGTTGTATGATGTTGTCATATCAGACATTTCTGGTGAAAAAATCTGCGTACTTTGTCCACATCTCACTTTCCAACTCTCAAGTCACCTCTTCCAGATCATGATATCTACACAAGACCTTGACTAAAGGAATGTCCTTAGTCTTGAGACTCTGCACCTTAGATCTAAGATTCTGATCGTTGATTCCTCGTAAATGGCATCAGGTCTGGCTCGTACTTTCGCAACATCGATACATGGAACACATTATGGATCGAAGACATTTTATTAGGCAACTGCAGTTCCTAGGCGCATTCACCAACTCGTCTGAGTATCTCGAACGGACCGGTGATGATAGTTTTCCTTTGATCCTGAAATGCTTAATCCCCTTTTGAGGGCTAATCCTCAAGAATAACCTGTCAACCTCTTGGAACTCTAGAAGTCTTCTTCACTTGTTTGCATAACTCTTCTACATGCTCGGAGCCATGGTTAACATCTTTTGGATCTGCTTCACCTGTGTGTTCATCTCTTCTACCAACTCTATCCTAGTGAGTTCATGATCCTCAAAATCTAACTAGCATGATGGTGATCCGCAAGGTCGACCATAAAGTGCTTCATATGGAGCCATTCCTATGCTCACCTGATAACTGTTATTATAAGCGAACTCTGCCAAGTGTAAGTACTTGCTCCAATTGCCCTTGAAGTCAAAGACACGTGTTCTTAACATATGTTCCAGTATCTGTATCACCCTCTCAAAATGTCCATCTGTTTGAGGATGGAACGCAGTACTCATGGTGAGTCTACTACCTAGTTCTTTCTGTAGGCTCTGCCAGAACTGAGATGTAAATCAAGAATCTCTATCCGACACAATAGTCTTAGGTACACCATGTAGTCTTACTATCGCTTTGACGTATAGTTCTCCAAGTTTTCCCACTAAATCTATAGATCGGATGGGTAGGAAGTGAGCTACCTTCATGAGGCAATCTACAATTACTCATGTCTTCTCCCCTCTGGTTTCTAGGAAAATCGCTAACGAAAATCACTGCAATATTGTCTCACTTCCATTCTGGTATAGGAAGTGGTTGCAGCATACCAGTGGGTTTTCTGTGCTCAGCCTTTACCTGTTAACAGGTCGGACACTTAAAGACATACTTGGTAATGTCCCTCTTCGTGCCTCTCCACCAATATAATTTTCTGAGATTCTATTACATCTTATCCCCTCGTAGATGCATAATGACTTGGTCTAATAAACCTCATCCAAGATGGTGTTTTTGCTCTGCCCATTCTTAAGAACACAGACTTTATCCCCAAGTCTGAGAGTAACTTCTACATCAATTCTTAAATTAGTATCCTTGACTTGTTTGACACCCTCTATCAGTTCCATGATCCATTTATCCCCTTTTTGTTCATCTCTGATCTAATGTAAGAGATCTGGTTGGCAAGTTATAGCACACAAATATACTTGTTTCTTTTCTGATGTTATACCCAGGTTATAATCACTGATTAGCTGATACATCTATCCCTTACCTTTGTCGTTCCTACTGAACTTAATGTTGAGTGCATCAACTACAACGTTAGCCTTCCCTAGATGGTAATGCAGCTGAAAATCATAATCTTTTGAGTATAAATATATTTTAGGCTCTTATGATCTAAGAATAGATCAAAACTATCCCATAAAAGGAATGCCTCCAAATCTTCAGTGCGAAGACAATTGCTGATAACTCTAGATTGTGTGTAGGATAATTATGTTCAAGGACCTTTAATTGACACAAAACACATGCTATTACTTTCCCTTCTCACATTAACACATTGCCCAATCCATTTTGTGAAGCATCAGTGTACAATCATACTTTACACCATGGATAGGTGTGACTAAGATGGGTGCTGAAGTTAACCTCTTCTTCAATTCTTGAAATGATTGCTCACACTTGTCATCCTAAACAAATTTCTATCCCAATCTGGTTAACCTTTTCATGGGTCCAGCCAACTTTGAGACATCTTGGATGAATCTACAATAGTATCCTGCCAAACCTAATAAGCTTCTAATTTTCGTTACAATCTTAGGCTGCCTCCAATTGGATACCACTTTCTCGGGGTCTACGGATATTCCTTTGGCTAAGACAACATGATCAAGGAACTTGACCTTCTTCATCCAAAATTCACATTTGCTAAACTTAGCATTGAGTTCATTTTTTTCAGCATCTCTAAGACAATCCTCAAGTGCCCCACATGCTCAGTCTCTGATCTGGAGTAGATCAGAATGTCATCAACAAATACTACAATGAATTGATTCTAATACTGTCTAAAAACTCTTTTCATCAAATCCATAAATGCAGTCAATGCATTAATCAAACCAAACGGCATCACTATGAACTCAAAATGCTTATATCAAGTTCTGAAGGCTATCTTGTGTATATCAGACTCCTGGATCTTCAACTGATGATATCCAGACCTTAGATCAATCTTGGAGAAATGAGTGCCTCCCTCAATTGATCAAACAGGGCATCTATTCAAGGCAACAGATATTTTTTCTTTATCGTCACTTGGTTTAACTTCTGGTAGTCAACACAAAGTCTCATAGATCCATCTTTTTTCTTCACAAACAGAATTGGAGCTCCCCATGGTGACTCACTAGGTCTGATAAATCCCTTCTCATGGAGCTCATCTAGTTGTGTCTTCAACTCAATTAGTTCCACTGGTGTCATTCTATAAGGTGGAATAGTTATGGGGTCAGTGCCAAGATGCAACTCAATCTTGAACTCTACCTGTCTATATGGTGGTAGTCTAGGTAAGTCATCTGGGAAAACATTTCCATATTCTTGTACTGTAGGTATTTCTTGTATTTCTCTAGATTTTTTGGCATCATCTTCTAACAAATGTTTGAAGTCATCTTTTTGTCTTAAACAGTAAAACATACCTGCCATAGGACTCCTAGACAATCTTTGCATTTCCCCATTTATCCTAAACACATATCTAAAAGGCAACGTCACAATCACCCTCCATTTTTAACAGTCTATCTTGGATTGATACAAGGTCAACCAATCCATACCCAATATGACATCATACGCATGAAAAGGAAGTGCACTAAGATTAGCTGAAATCAGCTTATTCCCAAATTTAAGGTCACATTTATAATATCTCATAGAGTTCACATTAGCTCCTATGGGTGTGGCTACATGTAATGTCGCAAGCAATGGGTTTGTCACCAATTGTAATCCATCTACCAAACATTTAGAATGAAGGATTGGGTAACATCAAAGTTAAACAAAACTTTTACAGTAACATTAAACAAAAGGAAAATACCTTCCACTGTAGGTGCAAAATCAATCTGGGCATCAGCAGCATAGAGTCAGGCTTGATTTTGTTCTCAGCCCTAATTTTGGTTCTACCCTTGATTCAACTATGATTGGGGTTATAGTTGTTGTCTCTATTGTGGCAACCATCTTGTTCATGTACCTGCTATTGTTGAGGATGAGCTAGAGCTTTGTTAGGACAGTTCTTGGCAATTTGTCCCTTCTGGCAGCATAGGAAGCACAACCCTTGCCTCTTTGCTTGCTCATTCTGCTCATCCCTAGCACAATCAGTCTGTGCCTACTAGTTCTATGGCATGTTATGATTTTGTGCCTGATTCTAATTCTAAGGCACTTAGTGCCCATCTTGCCTGTTTTGCCTCTTTTGTGAGGCTCCTGTTGTTTGTTCCAACTATGACCTTTTATGTTTGTTCCTCAAAGCTTGTTCATACTCGAGATCTATCTCGATCAACTATGTTTTTTCCACTGTTTCCTAAAGGGTGGTCAATCTCAGAGGATGTATTATTTTTCGTATCTCTACCTTCAGTCCTGCAGCAAACCTATCTGCCTTGGACTACTCATCTCTTACCAGCTAGGGGTTTTCATCAACCCGATTAACACGACCAACCCAAACCTTTTGGGTTGGTTTGGGTTAGATTTTGAAGTATGTTTGGGTTGGGTTGGGTTTAAAAATGTCCAACCCAAACGGTTTGGGTTGGATTGTAGGTTTAACACTCATAACCTGAACTAACCCAACCCAAATCGAACTTTACCCTACTTTCACAAACCCAACTATGCAAGCCCAATCGTATCAAGTACCCTTTGCCAGTTGCCCTCATTCCCTATTTCGCAAATCATAGTCTCATTTCATTATCACTGGCAAAGTCACAGTCTTGCAAAGATGCAAACCCTTTCAGTTTTTGGTCGTTTGTAACTTGCAATAACATAGTCACAGCAACTTGCAATGTTGGTCAGCAGCACATGGCGTAGGTCAAAGGTTTTGTTGTCGGGAGTCCTATCATTGTTTCTTTTCCCATGGCAACTTCTTCTCTCATCACAACAGCTCGCAGCGTAGTGGGTAGCTCGTTGAAATTGTCGCCAAGAGTTTTGTGCACTACTCTCTTCTTCTCTATTTTGTTCGGCATTGACCAGATCTATTGTTGTTCATATGTTTCATTGCCGGGAGCCCTGCAGTTGAAATCGCCACTGAGAATCATGTGCATTGTTGTTCATTTGCTTCATTACTGAGAGCCCTACAGTTGAAATCGCCAGCGAGAATCTTGGGCACTACTCTCTTCTTCTCTGTTTTGCTCGCCATTTTTTAGATTTGTTCGTCTGCTTTGGCACTGGGAGTCTTGCACACTGCTTTCTTCTTCATTGGTGATCGATGGCACAGTTGTAGATCTGTTGTTGGTCTCTTCTTCATTAATCGATCTATTGTTGCTCTCTTCTTCACTAACAACGTGTAATCCTCTTATTTCTCGGATTTTTTTTTCTTTTTTTATTTTTTTTCAATGATTTTCTTGTATTTATACATTCTCCATTTGAATCCTAATCTAAAACAATGATTCAAGTCCTGCATTTCTACTATTGTTCATTTTCTTCACCACAAATTTTCCAAATCGCCATTTTCCATATATGTTTCGCATCACATCACCAACCCGATAACCCAACCCAAACTGAACTATTTGGGTTGGGTTGGGTTTTGAGATAGAATGGTTTGGGTTAGGTTTCCAATTCATCAACCCAAACTGTTTGGGTTGAGTTGCAGGTTTTTCCCTAACCCAAACTGACCCAACCCATGAACACCCCTATTACCAGCTTTAAGGCAAACCTTGACAATTTAGTGAATTTTTGTTCATACTAGACAATAGTTACATTCTTCTGTGTTAGTCAAATGAACTCTGACTGTATCTGTTATGTCTTTGTTATGGAGAAGATGTGTGAATAAAACAAAGTTTTAAACTGTTCCCAAGTCATAGTAGATACATTCGTAGTAGGATCATTCATGACCATCTCCTACCAATGATAGGCGGGTCCCTCAAACTGGTGCACTACTAATGTAACTCTCCTAATGCCAGTTGCCCCTAAAGCATTCAAGTGTTTGTTCATCTCAATGAACCACTTATTAATAGCCATATGATCAACCATACCCTCAAAAGTATTAGATCATAGCTTCTAAAATTCTTTCAACAGGTTCTTCTATTCTATATCATCCACAATCTGTTAGTTTCGTGCCACTGGACCATTAGGTAACGGAGCTTGAGGAACTTGGGGTTGAGGCTATGTCTATGGCTACGACAGTACTGGTAGCTAGTTCTGCATCTGTGCAAGGTTCCTCATGACCTGTTCCACAACTTGCTGAGCGAATTTAGCTAACATATTCGTAATCATCACCGTCCCTGCTAGAGCTACTACCACTAGCACTCTGTTCTCCCTCTACCCAGATTCATCGGTATTTTCATCTCTCGTACTGTTGTCCTTTATTCTTGCCATTATGTACTAGCCAAAAGTCATTTTAGTATCCATCAGTTCAATGTGATATCAATAATAAAAATTTCAATACTCAAAGAGAATCATAACCTTATCTCAATTCAATCTGGGTTACACAAACCCCTTTTATCTTAGAATTCAGATACTAAATGCTTTTGCAACTTTTGATAAGTGTCATCTTTCATATCTTTATTTGAAGTTGTGATCCTATTGTTAGAATAAATTTTCTCGCGTCATTTTTGTTATCATGGCTCTATATTCATGTATCTATGTTCTCAGTATGTTCAGTGACCTATTAGTCTTTGTTTCTAAGTCTGAAGTTTGAGGTTTTCAAGCCCTCATGTTTGTTTTCAGGTACAGGATTTTTGGTCTCATATAATAGTATTCAAAGTTTTAAAATCAAGGAGCATGCAAACAACCATTCAATCAATACACAATTCACGCTAGCATAGTGAGATTTTTGAGCTTCTATCTGTGCCTCTGGTTCAAGTGTCTCATACCACTCTTGCCTAAAACACAAGCTTCGACTCAGAAACCTTACTACACCCAAACAATTTCACAAATGTCTCGATGACCAAGGCCTTCCAAGTACCACTATAATTGACCATCTCATACTAGCCAAACATAGAAAAACGAGCTCTTCCAAAGCCACCAACCATTCACCAATCATGACTCGTTAATCTCAAAGTCTAGGATTTCTCCATATCCCTAATGCCCACGCATCCCATATCACACAAAAACCACAGATACAGGATCATCCCGATCTTGTGTCCTGACCAAACAAGTGTTTCATTATTCACACATTTTCAGTCTCTAACTTATATCCTAAAAGTTTTGTTTATGATCTACTGTGCCTCTTTGGCAACACCCAAGTTTTTATCTATAGTCTCTTTTCCTAGACCTAAGGTCTCGATACTTGGCTGAGCGGTTCTTCCATTGAACCCACAACCATCATCAACTTCAAGTACCACTATTGGTATCTGAATACACATCTAGCCTAGCACCCTGTGGTCTAAGCTCTCATCTCACCCTTGGCATCCACTGCCTAGGCTCTCTCTCTCTCTTTTCATGTAGTTGTCTACTAACTAAGCTCTGATACCAACTTTGTACCACCCCAATTCTCGGTACTTCATTTCTGTCACGTCTGTCATCCATAGAGAGACGTGCCATTAAATGTCGGCACACATGTCATCTACCGAGAGTTAAATCATCAAGGAGTAACACATGGAAAGTATACAGTGATCATTAATAGTTAAATCATTATCTTTTACATTTAAAATTTAAATAAACGTGGAATGAGTTTCCAACTGAAATCTCTAAATATAGCCT
The DNA here is from genome assembly GCA_030144865.1 of Tinospora cordifolia. Lineage (NCBI taxonomy): Eukaryota > Viridiplantae > Streptophyta > Magnoliopsida > Ranunculales > Menispermaceae > Tinospora > Tinospora cordifolia. Next base: position 5,569 of record JAJIYU010010238.1, on the reverse strand, counting down.
ATGTGGCCGAAGTCTAAACCATAAAGACAATTAATAAATTAAAACTAGTTTGGAGGGTCATACACCCAGTTTAAACCAACTACATAACAAAAATAACTCTAATAACAACCTGGACAATGAGGTTTGTAGCTATTATAGTACTCTATAGTACTATCAGCACAAACATGTGATCTTTGAGGCAAAACTGCCTCAAAGATCACATGAAATGGAAGGGTGGGGTGAACTCAAGAACCCAGTGGATCATACACGGTACATTCATAATATTATTCAAATCAAAATATCAAACAAGCAGATACTTGACATACATTAGGCATATCAGGCATTATTTGTTCATCAGTTGTTAGTTAGATCGAAGGGTCTAACCCTAGTGTTCAATCATCATTATCAAATCAAAGGAGACCAGAAAAATGCACTATATGCCGGATTCTAATGGGACAGGGAGCACATACATTACCCAACCCAAGAACTAAGGTCACACCCTTTGCTCTATCACCAGAAAATTAGGGGCACACTCATTGTTCTATCATCAAGAATTAAGGGTTAACCCATCATTCCATCTACAAAAACACCCACAATGACCCCTCGTAGACCACTGCTTGGGTTTATGGTTCAAATGTTAAGTTATCTTCGATTGAGATCATACAGTCAATCATTTCATTCTAGTAAGCATGAAAAATAGAGCATGTAATATTATTTAAATAAATTGAACATGTTAATCATTTCATATCTCATAACATGAAATATGTAAACAACTAACATGGATACATACATTATGGTATACATCACTCATACTAACACAAAAGTTCATGGTATTCAGTCAACATCAAAATGTACCCTAACATGCTTCTAGGCATTTAGAATAAAGTAAATACACTTCAAGTTTAACATTTAAAACTCAAATAAGATTAGGGAGCAAGGTCATTACTTCCACCTATTACTATGTTGTGCTTGTTCTAACCCTTGTTCCAATGATTCGAATCCTCAACCTGTAATAGTTTGATATCATAATTCAGTATTCTTAAACCATGATTCAATGTCAACTTAATCTAAGTAGTAATTGGTGTGCATTTAGGTAATATCAAGCATGTATAATCATGTTATTCTTTTGTGTACCATGGTGGAGAAGGGTACTACCACAGTCACTCGGATCTATGCAAGAAAACACAAAAAATAGGGTCTGGGACGCATTATCGCAGCCCCCAAAATCGACGATATTCGTTATCGTGGTATTTAAGGCGATTTTTTAGAAACTGCACATTCGTGCAAGTTTCCTTCCTATCCTCTCATTCACAATGACACAATACTCTAACAAATGCTCCTTCTTTCGTTCCCTTCAAAAGAGTGTTTCAAACATTTCCAAAGGATTCATGTGTAATCCATTATTTCAATCCCAACTATCGGGTTCTTCACTGTTATGTGATTTCCTTTCGCTTCTTGTCTGTGAGACTATTTGAGAATGGTTGGAATGAGTTGGGAGCACTCTAGAACACGTCTGGGAAGAATAAAACTTGACTGGTGGTAGTTGCTTATGGTTTGGAAGGATCTTGCGCAATCACGAATGAAAGTGATAAAATTAGGGTTTCGACACACATCTTCCACATATATAATTTTTATGTATTACCATGGTAATGATTCCAACTACCGTAGTAATGTCATGATTAATACCTCGAAAAATTAGGGTTTTCAATGCATTACTGCAATAACAAAAGCACATAAATTACCGCGATAACGATTTCCATTATCGCGATAACCAACACGATGCCATTTTTCGTGCATTTTTAGTTCTTTTGAGCATTACCGCGTTAATTATAGTCATTACCGCAGTAATCAGGGTCTTATATTATTTTTTGAGTATTCTCGATATTCTTAGAATTTTCTATTAAGCTGACATTTATTTCAAGTTTTTTTTATATTTGTATTTCATGATTGTGAAGCATTTATAATTTTTTAAATTATTTATTTAATTCATTTTATATTTAAAACTATCAGAATTTTATAATTTGTTCATTAACTCCCGAGTTATTACATTACGCATACCAAGCCTTCCATGGCTAATGAGCGTCAAGTGTACTCTTCAACAAGCATGGCACATGGCACCTAGTAGACTTTGTATTGCCGAGAATCTCAATGCAGAGTCACCATACCAAAAATATTATGTTTTAGGCTACATAAACAAAATGTAGTGCATTACATCAGTGTTTTGTGGTCACTAGCCACAATGTAGCATCAAGTGATACTCATTCTTAAACAAGTAAGCTTTGACATTAACATGCTAAACCATTACCCTTCTCCCTGGCATTAGATGAACCTCGAAAAAAAAAAAAAAAAAAAAAAACGTATGAGCTAAAAGCCCAATAAGATGATGTGGCACCCAATTATTAGGTGCTAATTAATAATTTAAAATAATGTATAAAATAATAAATTACATGATAAATACGCAACAATACAAGTAGAAAAGTTTCCACAATTCAAAATATTATTTCATTTAAAATAATGTCATCATTTTGAGCAAGAACTTTTTGGACCAATGTAGTTCAATCTTTGATATTACGCTAATATCAAGATTATCGAACTCAAGGTTTGCAAAATCAACCTTAATTCTACTATATTCTAAAACCACTCCATAATCTTATGAAAAGTTATATATATTCATATAAGTCACATTCATACCTAATTAAGAACATATCACACCTCAGTTCATGGTGTTCATCACATATGGATTAAAGAAAATCGTCTTTGTTCCATTTAAATCCTTTTATTAAACAAGTAGCTTTTCAATCATAAAATTATGATATTTAATATCTAAACAATTCATAAAATCAAAAATAGAAGATAAATTAATACTCACATAGATAATATTCCATAAATCAATTCACAAACATGAAAAAACAAATTTCATTATGTGTGATGGTATTTTCACAATGAGAGGATAATCTTTTCAATAATCTTTTCATAGCATTCACAATTATTTCTAAAGTAAAGCCAAATATAAATAACAATTTAAAATTACTTAACAATCTAAAATTACTAATATCTAGTATAATTCATTTATTTACTTTAGCTTATCTTATTATCTATACCTATTTATATTGATTTTATATCAGACCCTTCCCTAACATTAAGGGCTACCAACTGACACCAGAATTCAATAAGTCATTCTCATGCATCAACTGATTAAATTATAGTTAAATCTTTCCTACACTATATATAGAAAATAGCTTTCATTTAATAACTAAAAATATTATAACTGTTGTTGTAAACACATAAATAGGTTGGCTTACAAAGCTAATTACAAAATTAGTAGGTCAAATACACAAAATGACTCATACTATGCAATAAAAATATAAAAGAAATAGAGGAGAAGAGCTAAGTAAACTTCAGCATTTATGATGATTTTTTCCTTGTCTATCCCTGATGTTTCTTAAAAATAGAGATAATAGTGAATTAAATCCAATGTGGCTTCTCAGTAGTAACCACACTATTAACATTTGCTCAAAAGTATGCATGCATGGGATGCAACATGTCAAGAATCAGTTTATCACAATAATGTCATAATATCACAATCAAACAAAAATATCATACAACATAAGTATTTGCCATTGAGATCATGCATATCATAATCATATCTAACCAAGCTCAACGAATCTAAGACATCCTAAAAGTCTAAGGGGCACACATGCAGACCTAATGCAACCTCAAAAATCTGGAACAATATATTCATGGTCATGCTAAACAAATCTAAGATATTCTAAAAAGTTTGGGGATACAACTCAGCAAATCATGTGTAACCTCAAAAATCTGAGCTCAATAATATTTCATGAGTCTAGATAGAGCCTTGTGAAATTGGTGAAAATCCGCACTTACAATCCATGATTTTCAATAAAATAGTTCAAATCCACCATGCAAGTCAACAAACAATAATACCTACAATTCAAATTAATTTTAATGCAATCACGTATAGAAATGCCAAAAATTACTTACAATGATGTTAAGTTCAAGATTTTCCACAATCTCATCTCTTATCCTATAAAATATCATCTAAAATAACAATATTATAATCATATTCATGTGCATTATACTGTTATTATCTTATTTTTTTCGAATCATAATCATTATAAATTCTTATATTCAGAATCATTTGGGAGCATTTATTCAATATTTTTGGGCTGAAAGGTATAAAATCACAAGTTCTCACATCATAGCATACATACTTCCTTGGCCCAAAGGTACAAAACCATGGCCTAAGTATGATTTTTGATCGTATTTTCATCACTTTCCCCCTAGTATTTTCAACCCATTCTTCTTATGAATTATAATTAAATTTATGTACTAGCGATGTGTTTTCAATAAAAAAAATTACCATAGCATCATTAAACTCATAGGCGAAGATCAATGAAAAATCAATTCATCTTTACACCTTTTGTGCTTACATTGGTGGTATTGTTCTCTCTCATTGATCAACCATTCTTCAAGTTTTCAATGGGATTCTCTTCTCCTCAATACCTCTCTTGATCTGCACTACGAGCACACTCTCTATGTTAGAAAAAACTAAATGCAAAGAAAATAATTATAAAGATTAAAGAAGAATCAGAACAGAGCCTTGCGTTCAATAATGTTCTAAGACAGAATTAGTTCCCTTCAAGTGTGCTTGAAGACTATAGAATCTATCTCTCAGGATATAATTGTTCAAAGTCTACTTACAACACCTAATTTTGATTTTTATCAAACTAGAATCGTTAAGGACTTATAAAATTCACTTCTGTATGTAAAAAAGATAGTTTTTTTCTGTAAGTAAAGTATTATTTATTAAGCTAGAAAAGATGTGTTTGAAAAGATACGAATTTTTCAGACAGCCACCAATCTAGTTAACTATCAAAAATCACCCAAAATTGTCTTAAGACAATTAATGACAGTTTAATTCAAAATTTAAAATTAAAAAAAATAAAACATGGGCTGAATGAATCAAAAACCAAGGCCCCAAGGCATTCGTTTTTGAGGAAATTACGAAAAATGTCAAAATTTTGAAAATATTATCAAAAATATTCGTTCATTTTTCTTCATTTTCACTTATATTACTTTTTTAAAAATATTTACAATTTTGTCGTGTAGTAAGTCTGTTTGCCCCAATCTCTGTTTTCAGCTCCCTGTGCCTGGTTGCTCACTGCTGCTGTTCTGCGATCGATTACCGTCATAGTTGAAGTTGCTGCTTCGTGCCTGTTGTGAAGCTTCCCTCTCTTTTTCGTTTTATTTTTAGATTTTACAAAAAAAATGAAAAACCCTAGCAACTGGTGGCCTTCATCAGCACAGTTGCAGCAACAACTAATGGTAGCGGCAATGATGGCGGGGCAACAGGATTGTAGCAGTGGCAGGGTCGGCAGTGCAGCAGCGAGACATCGAAGATGAACAGATGAATCGCAGCAGATTTGAGCATATCTGAGCGAGGTGAAAACCTATATCTATTTGTGCTTGCGATCAATTGCCTTCGTCAACACAGTTGCAGCAACAAGCAGTGGTAGCAGCAATGATGGTGGGGCAACGGGAATGTAGCAGCGGCAAGGTCGGTAGCGCC
>JAJIYU010010237.1:0-16302 GCA_030144865.1 Tinospora cordifolia | reverse complement strand
TATTTTATTCATTTTTTTTAACTCCAATAAATAATTATTATCATTATTTATTTATTTATTCTAATTTCTCAAGTAATACACTTATTACTTAATACTTTCACCAAAAATCATTTGTTACCATTTAATACAAAAGTTGATTAATGTCATTGCCAAAAATTTCGTATTTCTGTATAATCATGTATTTCTCATTTATAATTCATTAATTTATACAGAAAAATACATATTGAACCCGTCGACTAAATGTCCAAAAATACGGGTCGTTACATATATGATTTATGTTAGTTGTAAATAAAGGTAAAAATGAGAATAAGTTATATAGGGTATGTTGTTATGAAATTATTTATCTCAAATTGGGGTATAAATGTAATTATTTTTTTTTATAAAAAATCAGGTGGTGGCACCTCTTGTTGCTCATTTTTATTTTTTATTTGAACACACAAAACCCAGAAACAAAACTGAAAGAAAGAAAGGGGGGAGAAAAGGAAAATTCGATTTTTCAACAAATTCAACATGCAGGTAAGCTATTTTTCCAATTCTTGTTACAAAAATGCTAAGTAAGCAACGTACTATGATCCTAGATATCTAATTTTTATTGTAGGGGTTTAATTTTGACTATAGGGGGTGTTTTATAGTAATACCTAAAAATGGGTTATTCCTCCACTGTGGGTAAAACTTAATAAAAATTATACCAATACATTCTTAAGTTTTCATTCATTTGTCCTGTACACATCAAAATAAATACCTAAAGTTAAATAACCTTTGGATATATTTTTGGGTATATTAAACTCTAATAAAACTTTCATTGAAATCTATAGGAATGTAGAGAATGAAAATACGTACCCATTGACACCAAATTTGTGAATTTTGGATATCAATCATATTTTGTGAATGATTGACCAAATGAGCTATTTATCGAAATTTGAAAAAAAATTAATAAAAATATAATTGGAAAGCCTACTTTTAATATTTTCTGTTATAAAAATATATTATATGAGTAGAAAATAATCTTAAGGATTATTGAGCATATCCAGGCTATTGTTTAACAATACATGAGATCAAATGTATATATTTGGGTTAAATATAAGCTATAAATACGTTGAAAATAATTTATAAAATAAATTTAAATGAGTTGAAATTGATTTGATATATGTAAAATAATTTTTGGTAATAGGATAATATTGGTGTTGTGGAGACAAATTATTATTAGATAATAAGAACTAGTTAAGCATTAATTTGGTGAGTAATCTTTACTTATGGTACTATGTTTGACATCAGTATTATATTAAAATGTTTGATTTTATTTAAATAAAATGATATATTACATTACATGTTTATTTCAATTTCATGAAATGATTTTGATGCATTGTAGCATGTCAATTACATACCTAAGTAGGTTATAGACATGACAACATTTCTATTGGTCATATTTTTTGCGAACATACTCATAGGATTAATTGTTGTAATAATCTTGGTTGGTGCAATCTTGGCATGAGAGGAATAAGATAGAAATAGATAGATAATTGGATAACTAGAGGTCGGTGCACCCCTTATTTGCGTTGTGAGGAACAGATTCGCTCTGTTACTTGGAAGAAGGGAGATGGTTTATGTTTTTAAAAAGATTGCACATTATTAAAATTAAATATATGTCCACACATTACATTATGCATAGACGTTACTTTTATTTCGTTTGCTAGTGATTTTAAATTTGTTTTGCCTTGTATGTTTTTATACATATGATTGCTATATAATACTATAAATCAGATTATTCACTTAGCTTGTTGTTTGCTTACTCTACTTTCCACTATTTCTCCAGGTTTTGATAGGAAAGGCAAAGGGAATTGGATGTAATGTCAAAACAAATTAGGGATTTTGTGGATGTATAGATAATCTGATGAATGAATATATATTTTTATATTGATTGTGATTATCAGGTGGTTTTGAATTTGGTGATATGCTATATTTTTAGAGGAGACTCTATTAAATTTTTTAGGAAATTAATGATTTGGTTGGGAAAGCTTATAAGGTTTTCTAACATGTTTGAGAATTTTGTGCCGGTCATGATGTCACTTGAGAAGGGGTCACAACACATCCAGTTTGAGGGCCTTGCTTCTGGCTTGGCTATTCACAATCTCCGCTCGCCAACTAGAGACTTCGCCTTTGAAGTAAATCATCACATAGAGGATCCAACCAACAAGCAGAGAATCAATAAATTCTTTTTTGGGTTAGTGTTCAACGAGGGGATATTAATTATCCTATAATTAAGAGCTCTCACTTCACACTAACCTCTATCAGAGGGTTCTGAATCCCTATTAATTCTAAATATCCATTTGCAACCAATGAATTTTGCAACTTCAGGCAATGGGACTAAACCTCAGACATCATTATTCTTCATGGATGTGATTTATTTATTCACGACATTGATCCACTTATGAAAATGAGAACTTTTCATGGCTTGATGGAAGTTGATTAGATCATCTTCCACCATTTCAATGTCAACCTCATGCTCTTGGAGAAATATAAAGCAATCATCTGGAATTGCATTTCTCCTTTCTCTAGTATATCTTCATCTGGAATCGCACTTCTCCTTTCTCTAGTATATCTTCATAATGGCATTGATTCTTGAGATTAAAAAGTTTGTTCTTCTAAAATATTTTTTGGAATTTGAATGAGAGATTCAATGACATTGTCTTGATCCAAAGTTGCTTCTTGAACAATGACAGGAATAGAAGTTTGGTCTTGAGTCAATAGCAACTGGAGGAATAATAATACATTCTTCTTTAAAGATTTATCCTTTCTCTCCCTGCAAACTCAACATCCTTAAAGAATTGTGCATTACTTGTCTCAAAAATGAACTTAGATGTGGGATTATAAAACTTATAACCCTTGATCTTTCCAAATATCCAACAAAGTAGCAACAAATAGTTCTTGAATCCAATTTCTTTTCATTAAGCCTGTAAAGCCTTGCTTTAGCTAGACATCCCCAAATGTAAGTGCTTTAAGCTAGGTTTTTTGTCTGTCCACCTAGCAAAGAGTGTCTTAAGGGGGGTTCTGTGGGCTCGGGTTGAGGATTGGCCCAATGGTAATGGATGTTACAAGAATAATGTACTTATCCCGTAGGTCATGGGTTCAAAACTCCACAAAGACGAAATAAAATCCCAGGGGGAGGGGAACAATTCCTGTGAGTGAACACCTAGCCCAGAGTGCCCTGAGGGGGGTCTTGTGGGCCCAGGTTGGGGTCGTCACATCTTAGTAGTTGCTTTAGTTGGAAATCTATCGAGTATGCATGCTGTGGTTTTTAATGCATCTTCCTAGAGTGATTTAGGTAAGGTAGAATGAGAAGTTATGCTCCTCACTGTGTCCTTAAGTGTTTTGTTTCGTCTTTCAACAACACCATTCATGCAAGGAGAACCTGGCATGGTTTACTGTGGGACGATACTAGATTCCTTTAGAAATTTAGCAAAGGGTCCTAGATGTTGTTCACTTGATCCATCGTACCTACTATAGTACTCAACACCATGGTCTAATTTAATTGCTTTTAATTTTTATGTTGAGTTGGTTTTCAACTTCAGCCTTATAACTTTTGAACATGTTTAAGGACTGTGACTTTTCATGAATGAGATAAGGATAGTCATATTGTGAAAAATTGCCCATGAACATTATAAAATATTGTTGACCATTCCAAGAAGATGTAAGGATGGATTAAACATTTGTATGTATAAGTTCTAAGACATCTAAAGTCTTGTAGGCACCTAATCTCATAACATGTATTTGTTTTCCCTTTATGAAATGAATACACATCAAAATCTTTGTAGTTAAGAGAATTGAGAATCCCATTGGACACAAGTTTCTCAATTCTCCTTTTGGAGATGTATCCTAATCTCTTGTGCAATAATGAAAAAGAATTCTCATTAGTTAACTTTCGATTTGAATTTTATGCACCTACATGAAATGATACATTAAAAGAGGTCATTATGTCAATCAAATATAGATTATTGTAACATGACAAAGAACAAGTAGCAATTAGATTTGAGTCTTCATAAAGACTAAACATTCCATTTTCAAATGAATAATGAAATCAAAATTTGTCAAATGTAGAAATGAAAACAAGTCCTACCTAAAGGACAGTACAACAAAAGTCTTTTTCAAATCTAAATAAAAACTAGCTCTTAACAATAATTTAAAAGTTGCAATTTCCTCTAATTCCTCCGATTTGTCGTCGCCAACATAAATGTATCTTTCACCATCGCTAAGTTTTTGACAATTCAAGCAGCCCTACATAAACATACTGATGTGAGTTGTTGCACCAAAATCCAACCACCATGTCTATTTAGGTATTGAAGTCAAATTAACCTAAAAAAAAATAACATTAAGAAGCATACCTTTCTTTACACGCCAAACATGATATTTGGTATAGTTCTTTACATTTTGTGTAGCTCCACAGAAGAAGCGACAATTTTTCTTTTGTTCATTTCGTTGTTTGTTTTGTGGTTTTGAATCCACAACATCCTTAGTTTTCTTTCTTTTAATATTCTTTTTGCCCTTTTGAGGTAGTAGCTAAGTGAGGATTTGTTGTCTTATCTTGCTTCAACCTTTCCTCTTCCAGGACATAATGTGAGATGATATCATTAAGAGACGAAGAGTCTTTCTGAAAATATAACTCACTTCAAACTAATTAAACTAGGCTAGAAGAGATATCAAAACGAAGTACATTAACAAATCCTTAGATAACTCCAACTTGGGTACTTTAAGCTTTGAAGCAAGATGAGAAATTCTCATTACATACTCCCTGATGTTTCTAGTGCCTTTATATGTGATTGACATGAGGTTTGCCAAAAGCATACTTGTTTCATCCTTTTCATTTTTGACAAACCTCTTCTTAGGTCAACAAGGAAACCCTTAGTCGTAGTAACTGTGTTAGACATAGTGCCCCAAAAGGCTTCTGAAATAGCACATTTCATGACCTTTAGACTTATGTTATTTGATCACTACCATTTTTTTTCCATTTCCTTCTTTTCATTAGAGGTACTCTTATTAGTGAGAGGAGGAGGTTGATCAATCCTTAGCGCAAGGTCTAGGTCCATGACTCCGCGAACAATCCATACATCCTCTTGCCTACTTTGAAGTTGTTGTTATTAAGCATTGAAATAGAATTTATGCTAGCGAAGACATTTGAAGTAGAATTGTTAACTAAATAGAGAACAAAAATAAAATAAGGAAAAATAACTCTTATTAGTACCATATTATGCAAATAATGATAGGGCCCATCACAAGATACTTCTCACAATATCAATATTTAGTCTTTGGACATAAATATTAATTTAAAAGTGGTACTCTTGGTATGATAATCTGACATTGGCAATAAAACATATTGAACAATAAATCTTTCTTTGGACTAACTGATTGTGCTCATGGTACTCTAAACAATCATCACATACTATTACCAAAAGTGCATATATGATTTTAGCCAAATATTAACCATCCTTTGTGTTGATCAAACTTTGCATGAATTATATATACACAAATTTCTTTTAATATTCTAACTTTAATAAATTTTCACAAGAGAGATTGTTTTGGCAACGTGTTGCTTCAATTAACTAATTATCGAATATTATGTAATTATACCAAATTTGAAATCAAATTCACCAATTTTTACATAATAAAATACCAAAATATTTAATTTCTTAAAATTTGGACAATTTTCAACGGTTCTAACATGGAAAAATAATTAAAATAAATTTTAAAAAATTGAAAAATAAAACACCTTATTTTCTAATAAATAAAAAAACTAGAGTGCATAGTTGACTTAATTCAACATTATACAATTAATATTTGTGTGCCCAAAAAAATCCTTTATTATTTATTTATTTATTTATTACTTTTTAACACCTTAAAAAATTGTTGACCATTATTTATACACACACACGCACACACACACGCACACACACACACACACACACACACACATATATATATAGGAAATTACAAAAAATGTCATTTTTTTAAACTTAATAGCATGAAATTATTCCATTTTTTTTAAATATATTACATGTATACCAGATACTGTTACATAATATCAAAAATACCGAAGTATATAGACACTTCACTATACCCGTTACATTTTATTCAATATTCAAATGCCAATGCCCTTGCTGTCACTGATCTTCAAATCACAGTGAACCAATTTCGGAGAATTTGTTTTGGAGAAGCAGAACCATAGGGGCGACACAATGCAAACAAAGGCGGATCTCCAGCAAACAACCAACGTGAATGGTACAACAATCAAAGGGGTGTGCAGTGGAGCAGAACTCAGTTGGTTGCCTTGTTGTTTGCATTGTTCGTGATTTCGGTCTATGCTCATTGTCATTACTATCCACGAGGCCACCATCACTATTGCAGGCCACGTCCGTTGCCGCTGCCTTCTTTTTCTTCTTTTGTGTCTATTTCTAGAAAGAGGAACAAAATATGAATGAAAACAGAAACTCGAGAAGAGATGCTGGCTTCCATCCCAGCAATGAGCTTGTAGCGCACTTGCTCACCAACGGCTAGAAACAACGAGATTTGACGCTAAAACAAAGAAGAAGAAGAACAAGGCAAAGCAATGGGGAGGGCTTTTCTGGATCTAAAACAAAGAAGAAGAAGAAGAAGAAGAACTCAATGCTCGACGAAGGCTTTCTGAAATAGTGGACAAATGCAAGGAAAGGGGTTTCCGTCTATTTTTCGATTTCGACGTTCTTAGGGCACCGAAAAGTCGTTCGTATCATCGAAATCTGAGGAGCATCAAAATCACGATTATTTCGAGGAGAGTTAGGTTGAGGTCGAAGAGAGCTGTTCTGCCATGGTAGATCGAGGTTGCCATCTGCACAGTCATGGTCATGGTCATTTTAATAGCAACAATCCCCATCTAATAAAAAATGGTGAGTATGCTTTTGAATTTTAGAGGGTTTTTTTTTCAGTAGAGATCTTTTGAATTTTAGAGGGTTTTTGATAGAGAGAGCACAACTCTATTGAAGACAAAGATGAAGTGCCTGTTGTATACTATGTTATACAAATATTATACCATTATTATACAAACATTATACCATGTATAAGTCCCAAAAATTGTAACATTATATTATTATTATACAAACATTATACCACATAAAAACATTACACTAAATACAAGTCCCAGAAATTGTACCATTAATATATAATTATAAAATTATACTAGAAATTGTACCAGAAATTATAACATTATACCATTATTATACAAACATTATACCATGTTACACAAACATTATACTAAATGTTATACAACTATATACTAAACGTTGGTATACCAAATGTTACAATAAAAAAAGTTTGATGATGATTGTTAGATGCGTAGCAAACTAACATTAGTCTAGGTGAATTATTGCATTTGATAAGAAATAAAGGGAGAATTAGTTGAAGAATTGCATAATTATTAGCATTAGCATATAGTTTAGGGACTTGCATTGTTTACAGTCTTTATAAGTTTTGTTTTTAAAGTTTTGAAGTTCTTTTATGAGCAAATGATGTCTGAGAAAGTAAATTGAGTGTATTGTAAGGCGCAGGTTGAAGCACAAAGGAAGAATACATCATATGAAGGTAAAAAGGAGAAGAAATCATGAAGAAGCACCAAAAGACCGCGGTCAAACAATTGAAGATTGCGGTAGCCGAAGAAGAACTGTACGTGGAGAAAGCCCACTGGTTACTGCGGTCGGTAATCCAGTGACCGTGGTAACTAGAGTGTGATTTGTGTGTGAAAATCATGGACCGCGGTGGACAGAATGAGAGGATTTTGGTTTTTATCAAAGGGCATCAGTGACCGCAGTCACTCGAGTAATTATCGAGATTTTCATATTTTTTAGGGTTTTTTTAGTGCGAAACTATATATAGGCAGAGGTTATTAGAGCCAATATAGCCTAATTCGGAAAGAAACCACTTGTGACGACTGTGCAGAGCAAAAACTTGTATTCCAATTGGGAATTGAAGATTATTCTTAAGTCTTGAATATGATTTACTTCTTTGAATATAGTTTCATGTTTTCTATTAAATTCATGTCAAGCTAATTAGTTTTTCTTGTCTGGGATGTGATGTTCAATGCATGATTTGTGATATCTAGCTGTGGTTATTGAATTAGAGACTCTATTCCATATTGTGTAGACTTAATGCTTTTTGTTTATTGGCCATAGACATGATGAACTCAACACTTTAGTCTAACTCGGGAGAGATGTCTAAAGGGTAGTTATCACAGTTTGGACTTAGAATAGTTGATGAATCGGGAGGTTATTGACTGATCTAGGGGGTTGCATAGGGACTCTGGGACACACAACTTAGGTTGTTGAGTAAGCACCTCGGGAGAGGGCTTTATAAAACAAATCTAGTTAATATTGAAGCACCTCGGGAGAGGGGTTCAATTACAGATGCAAAAACTCATAGTGTAGATAATTCATGATCAAAACTAAGAATCACAGATTATGCAATGACATTCACTATCCTAGACACCATTTCAAATAGATTTCTAAGTATAGAATTATTGCTTCCATTTAGAAAAGCTTTTAGTTCAAAGTTTAATCCAACTACATTAGTTAGAGTCTTGATAAAATGCAAATCAGTAGTAAATTAGGATTTGAGATCACTAATCAAACCCCTTTTCCCTGATGATGATATCCGGTCTCATCGATTTATACTCAAGCGAACCTGTACACTTGTAGGCTTAGCAACAAGTTTTTGGCACCATTGTCGGGGAAAATATGGTGTTTAGTATCTTAAAACCAGTTAAACTTGGTTTAGTTTTAGTCAAGACAAAAATTTTATTTTATTGTTGCCTTTTACTTGATCTTTCCTAAATTTAGTGAAGTACATTGAATGCGCTTGACCTTTGTGTGTTTTCTGTGTTTCAGGCTTATATGAGTAAACGTCCTTGTGACCCCTACGATCCAGATTTGCTGAAAACAATCCATCAGACTCGGTTGGAGACTCAAAAATGAGTACCAACTATGGCTGATAGTGGAAGTTCTATAGTTGGGAACAATAGGGAGGCACAATATAGAGAAGCACCCTTGAGAGACTTCTTTAAACTGATGTTGAATAATAACTATTCAGGTATAGCAAAAACACTAATAAATGCAAATAATTTCGAGCTAAAGTCGTCCTTGATTACAATGGTGCAGCAGCAACAGTTTGGAGGCTCAACTATTGAAGACCCAATGGCACACTTGAATTCATTCATGGAAATCTACGACACAGTTAAAATGAATGGAGTAACTGAAGATCAGCTTAGGCTACGACTTTTCCCTTTTTCCTTAAGGGATAACGCAAAAGGTTGGCTACAAACCTTCCTTCTGGTAAGTATAACAACTTGGGAAGAGATGGGCCAAAAATTTCTACAAAAGTATTTTACACCAGCCAAAGTACATCAGTTGCCGGATGAGATTAGCTCTTTCAAGCAATCTGATTTTGAATCTTTGTACGAAGCTTGGGAAAGATTTAAAAACTTATTGAGGCGTTGCCCACAACATGGATGTTTTCCTTGGCTCCAAATCCAGATGTTCTATAGTGGACTTACACCACCCACTAGGGCTTTGATAGATTCAGCAACTAGAGGCTCGTTAATGGGAAAGTCAACCACAGATGCCACTCAATTGATTGAAGACATGGCAGCTAATGCATATGGGCACGGGACTGAAAGAGGTACAACAAAAAGAGTGGGAATTCATGAAGTGGATGAGATCAATGTTTTACATGCTCAAATTGTTGCTATGACCCATCGATTGAATTTGGTGGAAGAAAAGAGTAGTGGTGGACAGTTTCAACAAACTAAACAAGTGCAGTCCATTGCAGATACCAAGGACCAGTTGGAGGATATAATGTCCCTAAGTATTATCATCCAGGAGTGAGAAATCATGAGAATTTCTCATATGCCAACAGCAAAAATGCTTAATTGCCACCAGGATTTATACCTCCACAGCCTTTGCAAGATAAAAAGCCATCCTTGGAGGATAAGCTTGATGAAATGATGAATAAGCACACAAGATTCTTTAAGAAGCTAACTGGAAGGGTGGACAAGAATGACAATAGAGTTTCTGGAATTGAAATCCAGATTGAAAATATGAATGCCACTGTTAAGAGTTTGGAAACACAAGTGGGACATTTGGCACAAATAGTCTCAAATCGGCAGCGGAGTTCCTTTCCAAGTGATACATAGTTGAATCCAAAAGAGAAGCTGCAAGGCAGTAATTATTAGGAGTGGCAAAGAAGTGGCAAGCCCACCTAACCCAAGTATACTACCTATTGAAGCTGAATATGTTAGCCATGAGATGGATGTTCAAAAGAAGTCATTGGGCAAACATGAAGAACATTCAACATTAAAAGGGACAGTCAAGGAGAGTGCCATTGAAGAGGGTTTTGGTTTTAAATCTCCACCTTTACCATTCCCTCAAAGGTTCTAGAAAAAGAGGATGGATGAAAAATTTGCCAAGTTTCTGAAAATGTTTAAGAAGATTCATATAAACATTCCATTTGCAGAAGTCTTGCAACAAATGCTTAATTATGCAAAGTTTGTGAAGGAGATCATGTCAAAGAAAAAGAAGTTGGAGGATTTTGAAACGGTCAAGCTTATGTTAGAGGTCAGCGCCATCCTACAGAAAAAACTCCCTCAAAAATTGAAGATCCGGACAGTTTTATTATACCATGCAACATTGGGTCTGAAATCTTTGAGAAGGCATTGTGTGATCTTGGAGCAAGCATAAATCTAATGCCTTTGGTAGTATGCAGGAGGTTGGAATGTCTGAAATCAAGCCAACCACAATCACTCTTCAATTAGCAGAATGGTCTTTAACATATCCAAAAGGAGTGATTGAGGACGTGCTAGTCAAGGTGGATAAGTTCATATTTTCAATTGACTTTGTTGTTCTGGACATGGAAGAGGATTGTGAAATACCACTCATCCTTGGAAGACCATTTTTGGCTACCGGGCATGCACTCATTGATGTCCACAAAAGGAGAATTAACTTTAAGAGTTAACAAAGAGAAAGTTGTCTTCAATCTCTACAAGGCTATGAACTATCCTAGTGAATTGCATGAATGCAATAGGGTAGAAGATCTAAATTCTTGCATTGATGAGGTCATGTATGCATTAAGCTCTCAAGATGAATTGGTGGGATGTATATCTCGTTCGATGAACATTCCTCAAGTTATGATAGAAGAGGAGAAGCTAGTTATACTAGCTTTAGAAGCATGCTCGCCGAAAGTTAACAATATAGAGGAGAAGTTATCTGAAACACATCAATTTGAAGTTGTTCAAGAGCCTTCTAGGGAAGTGGAGTTGAAACTGCTTCTAGAACATTTGAAGTATACATTTTTGGATGCAGCTAAATCACTTCCAGTTATTATGTCCTCTTCGCTGGCACCTATTCAAGAAGAGAAATTGTTGAAAGTATTGCAGGAACACAAAGCTGCAATAGGATGGACAACTGAAGATATCAAGGGGATAAATCCAACCATTTGCATGCACAAAATTTTAATGGAGGATTTACATAAACCTACAGTGGAACACCAACGATGACTCAATCCTATCTTGAAAGAGGTGGTAAAGAAAGAAGTGATGAAGTGGCTAAAAGCTAGAATTATTTATGCAATATTAGATTCACCATGGGTTAGTCCTATTCACGTGGTGCCGAAGAAAGGAGGAATGACAGTTGTTACAAATGAAAAGCGAGAATCAATAGCCTCAAAGACAACAATCGGATGGTGTGTTTGTATAGATTATCGGAAGTTGAATAAGGCTACCCGTAAAGATCACTTCCCCTTACCTTTTGTGGACAAAATGTTGGATCGGATTGCTGGATAAGATTTTTACTGTTTCTTGGATGGACACTCAGGATACAATCAGATAGTCATTGCACCAGAAGATCAAGAGAAGACTACTTTCACCTGCCCATATGGCATTTATGCATTTAGGAGAATGCCATTTGGTCTGTGTAATGCACCAGCCACCTTCCAGAGGTGCATGATGACAATATTAGTGGATATGATTGAAGACATCATGGAGGTATTTATGGATGACTTCTTAGTGTTTGGTGAAACATTTGAACAATGCCTCCATAATCTGGAACGAGTCCTCTCTCGTTATGAAGAAAAAAACCTAGTCCTCAACTGGGAAAAATGTTATTTCATGGTTCGAGAAGGTATTGCGTTGGGCCATAGAGTTTCTGTTAATGGCTTGGAAGTGGATAAAGTAAAGATTCAAGACATCGAAAAGTTGTTACCACCAACAACAATGCGTGAGGTGCAGAGTTTCTTGGGGCACACAGGTTTTTATCGCAGATTTTTCAAGAACTTCTCTCAAATAACTCGGCCTCTATGTCATTTACTGGAAAAAGGAAGCTGAGTTTAACCTCACAACTGAGTATGTTGAAGCCTTTAACACGCTTAAAAAAGCCTTAACGTCTACTCCTATTATGTGCACACCAGTTTGGGGGGAACCGTTCGAAATCATGTGTGATGCTAGTGACTATGCAGTCGGAGCTGTCCTAGGACAAAGACATGATAGGATGTTCAGAGCTATATACTATGCAAGCAAAACATTGGATGATGCTTAAAAGAACTATACTACCACTTAAAAAGAGTTGTTGGCTATTGTTTTTGCATGTGACAAGTTCAGGTTATACATTATCGGATCACATGTCAAAGTCTTCACGGATCACGCAACTATCAGACAGCTCTTTGTAAAGAAAGATGTAAAACCCAGATTAATAAGGTGGATCCTACTTTTGTAAGAGTTTGATATAAAGGTGATATACAAGAAGGGTACAGAGAATGTTATAGCAGACCACTTGTCTCGTCTGTCAAATGAAGCAAATCTAGATCCAATGGGTATAGTCGAGGTTTTCCCGATGAGCATCTCTTGATAGTTAGTGACAACACACCGTGGTATGCAGATTTTGCCAATTACAAGGCCACAGGCACCACTCCACCAAATTTATCTCAAGGCCGCCTGAAGCGTTTCATACATGAAAGCAAGTTCTATCTTTGGGATGATCCATTTCTTTACCAAAGATGTGCTGACAAAGTGATTCATTGTTGCATTCCTGAGTCTAAAATTAACAAAGTCCTTCATGATTGCCATGCTTCACCTTATAGTGGTCATTACAACCATCAACGAACAACAAGACATGTACTTGAGAGTGGGTTTTATTGGCCAAGCATGTTGAAAGATGCCTATCAGTTTGTGAAGACTTGTGAGACATGTTAGAAACAAGGAAACATCTCTAGAAAGAATGAAATGCCTCTTACTTCATTTGTAGAAGTAAAATTGTTTGATGTTTGGGGCATTGACTTCATGGGACCATTTCCACCATCAGCTGGCAGACAATATATCTTGCTAGCTATTGACTATGTCTCTAAGTGGGTTGAGGTTGTGGCTACAACAAAGAATGATGCTCGAGTTGTGTTGAAGTTTCTCTCTCGGAACATTTTTTCCTATTTCAGAACTCCCAGAGCTATTGTGAGTGATGAAGGTACGCACTTCTGCAATAAAGTCTTCAACAACCTTCTCACTAAGTATAACGTGAGGCACAAGGTTGCACTACCCTATCCACAAACTAACGGGCAAGCTGAAGTATCTAATTGAGAAATCAAGTTAATATTACAGAAGACTATTGGCACAAACCGTAAGGATTGGACGTTGAAGTTGGATGATGCACTGTGGGCATATAAGACAACATTTAAGACGCCCATTGGCATGTCTCCATATCAGCTATTGTATGGGAAATCCTGTCACTTGCTGTGTGAGTTAGAGCACAGAGCTTACTGGGCGATCAAGAAATTAAATTTTGATGCCAAAGCTTATGGTGAGAACCGGTTGTTGCAGCTCATAGAACTTGAGGAGTTTTGCCAAGATGCATTTGAGAATAACACCATTTACAGAAAAAGAGTGAAGAAATGGCATGATCAGTTCATAGAGAAGAAGGAGTTTAAACCTGGCCAGCAAGTGCTCCTATTCAATTCAAGACTCCGTTTGTTCTTGGGAAAATTGAAATCTCGATGGTCAGGACAGTTCCTAGTCACTCAAGTCCTCCCATATGGTGCAGTGGAGGTGCAGAGCTTGATAGATGGCCACAGATTCAAAGTGAATGGCCAAAGATTAAAGATATTCTACGGAAGACCAAAGTAGACGGTGGAAATGGCAGTCCTCAGAGACTGAAGCACAGTATCTTCATCGGGCTAACGACGTTAAACATAGCGCTGAGTGGGAGACAACCCACTATTGATTTAGGATTTTAAATATGCTTGCGTAATTTTTTTCATATAGCTAGTTTGTTTTAGATTTCATTGGAAAGATAGGTTCTAGATACTTAGAAGTGAGAAATGGGTCCATTATACTGTGTATCGCGGTCATGAGATTCATAGGTTCTGTGGACCGCGGTCTACAGCACGATACAGAAAAAATTCATCTATGGACCACGATCACCAGAACATGTAATTCTACAGACCACGGTCACCAGAATGATATAATTTGTGCATTTCCATGCACCGCAGTCAACAGAGCATACATTTTTGCATGTCCATGGACCACAGTCCATACGGTTTAAATGCCCATTCAGGCCGCGGTCTACATAATGTGAACCGTGCAATTTTCAAAAAAGTCATCTATGGACTGTGGTCCATGCATCTTTTTAAGGCCAAATCGCGGTCATATGCTCACTCCTGTTCCAAAATTTTTGAGTTTTCTCTGGGGCTTTCGGTCTCCCTTCCAATTTTCAGAGTACCTTTTGCCTTTCCAGTGAAAATGTAAGTGTTTTTATTTTACTTTTCATTAGTTCCTTGCGTTATTTGAGTGTTTAGATAGATTTAGGAGTTTCTATAAGTGTTTTCTTGTGTTTAAATGGTTATTTTGCTCAATAACTTGTAACCTCTTTCCTTTTAATCTGTATGTGCATGATTAGTGAGTCCTTTTGAGCAAAGACTTGCACAAATCCTTATTCATGAGCATCTTAGGTTGTTAGCTGTTTTATTTCAATGTAATGAGGCACATTTCTTATCTATTTTCATTGCATATAATACCATTGACATTGCAAGATTCAATTTTTATTGTCTAAGGATTAATTCTGATGCTCGGATGTTTAGCCCTGAAAACTAACTTACGTTGATTAGTTTCAATTCATTTTGGATGCACTATTGTATGAATCTTGCTGTTTTCCTTGCCCACCATTGTTGTTGTTGCAGGCCTCCTAGAATAAAACTACCGGCTTCAAAGGGAAAACAGCCAGCACTGCCTCCTCCGCCTTCTGATCGTAACCATTTTAAGACAGTGACAACAAAACAAAGATTCAACGTAATTCAATCCAATAACATTTAATCCTTGAGAGAGGTATTATGCTGATGACTAAGGAGTGCAACATTGGCATTGACACGGTGGTAGCAGTTAGGCATTGGGAGAAGCTTATTTAGGCACCAGCTACCACGGTGGTATCTATAGTCCAAGAGTTTTATGCCAATGCACCTGATAGAGAGGGGACATCAGTGTGGTTGCGGGGCAAATGGGTACCATTCAATGCAGCTGCAATTAATGAAGTGTATGGATTGCCAGCAAACTCCCCTGATGAATACTACAATCTCCTGCTAAGGTTTGATCCGGATGAGATCTTGCAAACGTTGTGTGTTGATAGGGCATCTTGGATTTACTATAACAACAGACTCGTCAATTTGATGAAGACTATGTTCAGGACCCCGGCTAAGGTTTGGTTATATTTGGTTTGTGCTAATTTACTTCCCTCCTTAGCTATTAACTGGGTTACTATAGAGAGAACCGTCTTGGTATACTGCATCATAAAGGGATTCCCAATCAATATTAGGACAATCATTTCCAGCTTTATCCAGTCAGCCATTGACAAAACAAATGCAGGTCTGCCACACCCCACCTTGATCACAAAGCTATGCAGACGAGCTAGGGTTGTATGGGATAAAACGGAGCCGCTATTGAAGATGAAGGATCATATAGCGGTAAAGATGTTCACTTTGTAATACCCCAGAATTTTGTCAAATAATTAAATAAATTAATTTCAAAATTCTTTTGGGTGCAAATTGTGGGATAACACGTGAAAAATATAATAAATTAGAGCTATAGTGAAAATCTAACAAATAAAACCTTAATTTGATAGTTAAATGAAAAAAATTAAGGTTTAGTAAAATAATAAAGTAGAAATACACATATTGACTAATATGTGAGTAAATAAGGTGTATTTAACATAATAAATGTCCATATTATATATTAGGGGAATATGTACATAGAAAAAATGC
>JAJIYU010010236.1:0-16268 GCA_030144865.1 Tinospora cordifolia | reverse complement strand
GCTAGATCCCAGTTTTGGAGCTTTAAGTCCCACCCCAACAAAGACACTTCGAGCACCCTCTCTGAAGAGTCGACAGTTTTATACAATGTCAAAGTGCTCTAAGCTGCCTATACACTCTTGAATTTAAAATAAATAAATAAAAAGAAAGAAAATTAAGGTGAGAGTCATAAACCTCTCTGGGTCTTGTTCTCTAAATGTTTGGAAAACTATTAACAAATGCATGACTGGTATTAGTTATATAATAGAGTATAACATATTTACAATAAATTTGCCTAGTTATATTAGACATATACAAAATTGCCTTAAAAAGCCTCGTCATACATTTGATACATGTGAATATATAAATAATTAGGATTACAAGTAATAACGCACCATTGCAGCTCTAGTTGCAAAGCTGGGCAACAAAAGGCAGAGCCACAGCTTCTTCCCTTACAAGTTTAGGAGTCTGTTTCAGGTCCTTCCTTAGCCTCCTTTCAGACAAAAAATGGTAGTGTGTGACCAACTGAGAGGTCCGAAGTACAGAATTGGACAGCTTCATTTCTTTCCGAAAAGCCTTGGCTTACATGATCAGACCATAAATAGGTATCTTAGATCTTCTACTGTAAGTCGAGCAGCAGAACCTCCCTTTTGATCTTCTCCAAATGCAGATGCAACCATTTTTCTCTTTTCTTCCTATGCATAGAATAAAGATGTGTTAACAAGCGCATGCCCTGCAGATATGATGCATGATAAAAGAAAGACTGTCCAAGACAATAAATTCCAGAATGTTTCCAAGGGAAAGAGCAAACCAAAATGAATGGAGAGAAGAAATGCACTAATGACAAAAAAGGTTGACACCTGCAGAGCTAGTATTCGATCTTCAACAGTGTCTTTAACTGTTATCCGTGAAACTGTCACAGGACGAGTCTGCCCAATCCTATGTGCCCGATCAATTGCTTGATCTTCTGTGGTGGGATTCCACCAAAGATCTAGAAGTATCACATGACAAGCTGCAACCAAGTTGAGACCCAGGTTTCCAGCCTTCAGTGACATCAGCATTACAGTCACCTGCAACAAATTCCAACAATTTAAAATACTCATTGAGTTTGCATGTCCAGTTAATATACAGAAAAAAATTTATATATTAAGTACTTTGAATTAGTTAGGCCAAACCTCAGGATCATTGTTGAAATCTTTCACGGCCCTGTCTCTTGATGCAAGGGACATTGTCCCATCAAACCTTCTGTATTGAATACAAGAGTAGTTCAATGAAGTCTCAACTAAGTCAAGCATGCCAGTCCACTGGGAAAAAATAAGAGCCTTGATGGGTCCGCCTGGTCGGGTGGTATCTGTGGAAACATTAAAGTCAACTCTCTGAGAGTTTGTGGGTTCTGAAGAAAAAGAAATATCACTGCATCCCTCAATATTGGGTCTTTCACTTAATTTACAATATTTTTCTAGGATCTCAAGAGCAGCTTTTATTTTGCATGACCCAAACACATTTTGCAGAGCTAAAGAACTCTCTGCAATTTCAGAAGAGCTCGCTCCATTGCCATCAAACTCTCCAGAAAGACAACTTCTGAGAGTCGCTTTAGAAAATACAATATCTTCACCAAGTAGCTCTTTACACTCAGGAGCAGGGCATATATTATCATCACCAGTTAAGTAATCTGACACACACTGGTAGCAGAAGACATGGCCACACATTGTGACAACAGCATCCTCTGGTGGGTCCTGCAAATAAGTTCGAGTCCCCATGTCTAAATCATGTCATTCTGACAATTTTCAGGATTTACACACACACACACATATATGTATATATATTATGTATGTAAGTATATATGTATATCCAAAATCTGATAGAAATAACACTGTAATATATCTTTAGTGCTATTGAAGCAATAACTGTCAACAAATTAGATGGCTTTTCAAACATCCAGATGGAACAAGTTTCAAGAAATGAAAAAACAGGTGAATTCTTCTGTTTGAAATTGGCAAACCAAATGTATTATTTTTATTTTTCAATAAAAAAAGGTTTTTTTTTTAAATAAGAAGAAGAAGAAGAAGAAACAAAGGAATGTATTAAATTATTAATCATTTGTCAAACAGAATATAACCACCATAATCACAGGGAGTGATACATGAACAAGGTCCAGAAAAATAGAAGGCCTGCTCTAGAAAATCACAGGAAAGGAGCTCTATCTGCAAACATACAATTACACCAATTCAACAAAAAATCCAAAGGAGAATAACACTCCAACGGAGAAGAGGTGTAAATCCATAAAATGGCATTAATTCTAACACTCCCACAGTTAAGAGGCTGTCTTTTCAATGTCATGAAAAATTCTGCCATTTTGTTCCAACCATAACAACCACAGGGTTGCCAAAAAAGCAGTCCTACCAATGCACCTTACAGCCCTAGGTAGATGTGATGTGGGAAAACATTATACCATCCTCTAGCTGTTAAGGAGGAGAGAATCAATCCCTTGAGAATGCACACCAATGCCCCAAGGGGCTTTGGAAGAAAACATGGTCATCAAGATCCATTATCACATAAACCATAACGAGTGAACAAAGGGAAAACAATTAACTAGAAGTCCTTTAACTCATCCACACAATTTTGAGACTCTGTTCTTCTTGATTTTACGACCATTTTTCCAAACCTTAGTAAAGGCATTTCCTGGCGTTGCCACCTTTTAAAAAAAAATTCATCATTTTGGCTAAGCATAACTAGTTGCATCTATAGCCTAGGTACCAAAAAAATAGGGACCAGCGAGAAAGATCCTGATGCCTTTTAAGAATATTTCTAAATCAAATGGACCAGGATATTTCCACATGAGCTTGCGTTGCTGGGAAATTTTTTTATACCTAAGAGCTAAAAGACAATGCTTAGAGAACTGACCTTGGAAATGGATTATAAATCTATGTTTCTTCCTCCTTGCCATCAAACAACTTAGCAATCTCAATCACTTCATTCAACTTTTATTTTATTGATACTTGAGAAACTACTTAAAAAGGAACAGATCCTAAGAACTAGGGAAAATGCCCCAGCTGCGATGCAAATCGCATCCAGTGTTTTCCACTATAAAGGTTTTTGTTCACATTTCTAGGAAAAGTAAACAAAGCAAAAGATATCTTTAATAACTAAGTTCCATCAACAAAGCCCCATTAATGCCATGTCCAGACCTTGGGGTAAAAGTACATTTAGCCTTACTTTACTTCTACAATTCAACTTTTCAATTTTTTATCATCAATTATTGAGAAGCCAGCAGGAATAATCCAAAACAGATTTATAAAAGAACTTACATTGCAAACACCACAAATTGCCAAAGAAGCTTCTAAGAGGTTTACTAAATTGATTAGCATATCCCTTGGGAGGCCTCTTGCCATTTGTAGTGAAGCTCTCCCAGCAGAATCATAATTATAACCTTTAACAAGAAGAGGGTGATCACATGCTTGACGAAGTCGCAAAAGCATTAACAAAATATTTGCATAGTTTTGTCTCACTGTGCCAGCTGCAGCATATGCCTGCAACATAGAAAGTTAGAATCTCGAATATGCTCACAAAGAGAGATTATATAATAGTTAACATAGGATTCTAATGAATAACATTATCATGGGAGGTGTCGCTACTGTGGACTTATTTGAAAGCAAAAGCTGAAAACAAATAAAATTGAATAGATAGAAGTTGAATGGAGTAGTGAGAGCATATTTGTAATTTACAATGAGGGTTCTCTAACGAAAGAGGTGATTACTAGAACTAACAGTAGACAATGTTCAAACTGAAACAGAAAAAATATTAAAATTTGGATGCAATGCAGATGTAACTAAAAGACACAATAATATGCACTTGAATCATGAACCAGTCCAAACACGTAAAAATACAGAGGGGAAGACACACTCCACCAATTCTAGATGGAAAATAAACCCTTTTTAGTACAGGAAAAAAAAGGAACTATAAAAAGTAGCATGTTATATATTAATGGCATCCATAAAGGAAGGTAGCTACAATAAATCTATAGTAACTCCAGTAGACTTTCCCAATACTGCTACAGGAGTCTTGATTGCAAGAAAATGGTTCCCAATAAGGTTCCAAATATCATAAAATAAAAATCTTGAGCAATTGAAGAAAGAAAAATATCCCTTAAAAAAAGGACAAAAAAAAAGAAAAGAAAAGAGGAAAGAATGCCCTTGTTGTCATAGGAGACAAAAAAAAGAATCTTTTAACAGTCAATCAAAGGGAAAAAGAAGGTTTTTCTCACATGTTACAGCTCAAATGCTAAATTGAATTGTTACCTATGTTTGAAACATTTTTCAACAAAACTCAAGTTTCATAAACTAGACTGCATAATACCTCTTAAACATCCTCTAACAAGTTTAGGAAGAGAACAGAGAAACTACTCAAACATGAAAAAACTTCATTAAAGTCAAACTTGGGATCAAGAAGAAAAGCAAAGCCTAACCAGGAAACAATATACTAGAGCAGGGATCATTACTTCTTTCAATACAAAGCATGACTATTTTGTAAAAGAAATTCTTAATCGGCTAATCCAACCACAATCATAAAAGCACTTAGAACCTGGAGCATCACAGAATCAACAACTGATAAAACATGCACAAATAAATCAACTTATGGCAATTTTCATGTCAGGGTGTTGAGAATTCAAGCAAAAAATGCAATAAATGCAACTAGTACCTTGAATTGCAAGCGTGATTCTGCTTCTAGTTTTGAGTAGAAGGCCCGCTCCTCTGAAGAGAACTCAACCTTTTTCAAATAAGTTGATTTTGGCGGTAAATTGACAATAGGTTCCCCATCAATCAGTGTTTCTGTAAGAAGCAACCAAATTCAAGACTGATCCATGTGTACATGCAAATAGATTCATAATATTCAATAAAGTCAACACAATTTATTCACCAAATGAGAAAGAAAGATCATCAAAAGGATCAAGAATGAAATAAAATGGCATAGTGATGTCCTTATCTGCTGTGTTAATGACATCAACATACAGTCAAACAAATCAAATATAACTTGCAATTACCAAACAAATGGAACAGACCATTGTTTAAATACCAAGCATATCTGTTTCGTTTCAAATTGTAGTACGTGCTCTATTTCAACAAGAATTAGGGGTTCAAATGAGGAACAACACTAGAAATTTGGAGTTGATGTTGCAGCGATCAAACCTCACTAGACACTGCCAATAAAAATGGTAGTGTGAGTTATGCACAGGGAATGCCACTTTTTTCATAAGAACTAACAATCATCCTAAACCACAAAGTAAGACTTTGGTATCCTATAGCTTAATCAACATATTATGATACAATAAAAGGGTTGCTCTGGGTAAAGCACAGAATTTCTAAATCTCAGACTACAAACTTTGCAGATTTAGCATTCATGTTTAAGATGATATCCAAGCTCACAAGAAAGGAAACCCATGACCACTATCGAATCTATTAGACCAAACATTAGAAACAAAATAGTTTTTATTAATCAGGCGAATACAAGTACTAATTATCCAAAAAAGCACTGCACATGCATACATACAAATATACCAGGAAGTCACCTTTCGTTCGGCGCAGCATTATTGTCTTCAGAACTGCTTGTAGCTTCTTGTAACCATTAATTGTATTTCTGGATATTGGATACTTTATGGAAGAACAAAAAGATTTGAAAACTGCATATGGATCATATTTAAGAAACCTAAAGTAGCTGTACAAATCGTCAATTGTATTTTGTATGGGTGTTCCAGAAAGACACCATCTTCTCTTAGCTCTTAGGCCACAGCAAGCTCTAGCCACTTGGGTCCTATGATTCTTGATGGTCTGGGCTTCATCTAGTACCACCCTGAACCAACCAACCCTCGCAAGTGGACCACTGTCACAGTCAAATGACGAATTATTGGACCTCTTCTTACCTTTCTTTCCTTTTTTACTAGCATTTGATGCCTTTTTCCTTTTCTTATTGACAGAAAATTCAGAAGATAGTCCAAAACCTTCCCCATTTGTAGGATCTTCCTCATCATCTTCATCAACTAATGGTTGCTTAGGAACTTCATTAGTTACAATAGAATATGTTGTGAGAACAACATCATACTTTGCCAGCTCAACAGGATCCTTGGTCCTCGCACCTCCATGGTAAATTAGAACAGAAAGCTTAGCATTAGCTGTAACCTTTTCATCCAGTTCTCGTGCCCATTGACGAAGAACACTTGCCGGGCAAACCACCAATGTACCTGCTGCTGGCCTCCCTTTATGGAATGTAGGCATAGAAGTAGTCACCTTTGGAATCTTTTTAACTTCGTCAGATTCTCCATCCTGCTTTCCTTTGCTCAATTCAGAAATGTCTTCATCATCATCATCCAAATTCCAAGCTTCAGCTTTGGTAGTCTGAAGATCATCTCGTACTGATTTTAATTTCAAATGACTTTGCAGTAATATTAGGGCAATCATCGATATAGTCTTACCAAGACCCTGATAGATAACAGAAAAATGAGATCTGCTCCAATGTCAAGAAAAGATTCCAAGCAATGACTCATATACAGGAAACCCCAACTGATCAACAGTTAACAATTAACCTGATCATCTGCAAGAATTCCTCCCAAACAATGCAGACTTTTTGTCTCCTTCTGAAACATCCATGCTAAAGCAATTTTCTGTAAGATAAAAGAGCTTATGCAAACTTTAGCTAGCAAAAGAGCAAAAGAATTAGTTGTAGTATGTTAGGGACAGACAAATGCACCTGGTGTCTTAACAGAGATACTTCCAAAAGACCATCAGGTAAAGTAGCTTCTAATTTTGGCTGAGCGAGATTCTGAAGCACGAAAAAGAAACTTATTAAAATGCAAAAGATAATTTATTTTTCAATAACAGCAATAACAGAGGGAGAAGAAAATAGAAGATGAAACCTGCATAAATAAACACAAATTCAAATTACTTCTTGAAATAGCCTATGTAAAACCAAACTCCGGTCATCACAAAAATGAGGCTAATCGATTTTATCCAATTGATAGAAAGTTAACTCTGCTTATCAAATCCTTTAAATGGCTATAACTGCCCTAGGAAGACTTGAAATTGAAGATTTTGGAATGAGGTTTCTTTATGATGTACAATTGTAGATTAGATTTAATATGGTGGAACATCAGTATATCATGTGCCCTACTGCAAACGTAAATAATTAATCATTTAAGAACCTGTAAACAACCATTGCTCATTGACCAAATCATTCATAATTCTAAAATGAATGGGATTCAACATAGACTCAAACTTAACTCAACGAAGTCTTTTCTCAAACAACATGGGGCAGACTGAACATATTAGAAGAAAAAATAAAGTCTCAAAAAGATCACATAGAACGGTTTAATTGTCTTACAAAATACTATTGAGCTTGAGACGTTGATGAAGCCTTTCGGTCTCTATGGTATGGTTATATTTGGCAATATATATGTACACACACACATGAAGTTTGACTGGAAACTTATGGATATCATTTATATAATGAAAATGTATGAAATGAGATACCTTAACCAAAATGCCAGACCAATTCAACATCCAACTAGCAAAGCTGCGACGCGAGGACAGATTACAAGAACTAACCCACTAAGAAAACAGTACGAAAGACCCTCTCTAGATTTTAAATAAAAGATGTTGATACAAAACTATATAAACTTGAAGCCTCCCCTGACCGTCTCTACAATGTACTGCCATATGCATATGCATATAGTTGATAGGAATCAAACAGGATCCAAGGGGAAGCTCTTGAGGAACCAACTACAGCAAGTTGGCCCATGCTTCAAGTTCTCCATTTGAAAATCCAATTTCTTACAATTTGTTACAGACCATAGAAATTTGATTGCTTCTCATAAACTGACCCCAATCAAAGGCCTCGTGTTTAAAAAATTGTCTTTCCTTTCAACTCAAATTGACCACACAAAGGCCAAGAACGCAATTTTCCATGAGATATAGAAATTATTGAACAGGAAAAGAGTATCGAGGAGGCCAAAATATCATCAACTGAAAACCGAAACAGGAATATTAGAGTCCAGCTCAAACTCCTCCCTCAACTCCCTCCAAATTTTTGTTGAGCCAAACTGCCAAACTACATAGATGAAAGATGTGATCTGTTGATTTCCCTTCATTCCTGTAAAAAGCACACCATTTTAGAGAGATATATAGGTAAAGCTTCCTTTTTATAGTAGGAAATACGACCCAATGCATCAGGCTCCCACCATTCCAAAGTTTGAGAAAGGAATGATATATGCATCCTTATCTTTACATGGAGAGAGGTTATTTCTAGATTTCAATTCAAGACCTTCAAGTTACAATGGAGCAACCTCAACTACTGTGTCATACTTTCATGGCCTACCCTTTATATACTGATCACCTATAATCTAATTAGTTAAACCTCTTTAAAATAGGACTAGAGTTTTGGCTTACACACAAACAAACTTACTTCCACAAATAACGATCCATTTTAGAATAGAAATGGAGGATAAATAGAAATATCCAATACAATGAGAACAGTGATGGCAATAATACGACTTCATCAAAAGAGGAAAAATGCACATAGGAAGCCAATTACATGAGTTGAAGCCTAGGAGGACCATATCCAGTTTGATCTATTTTTCGATAAGTTGGTACTTTCCTAATTTTTATATATGATATTTAGAAAATTTTTAATAGAGCAAGGGAGATATTTTAGGAATGTTTTCTACTTCTTAAGACTTTATCTAATCTAATAACTTTTGGTAGTACTGGGAGATATTTTAGAAATATTTTCTTATTTTCAGGAGTTTATCTTCAAGTTAAAGACTGTAACTTACTTTCCTTATGAAAGTAAGACTTATAGCTTACAAAGCCAATGTAAACCTTATACATGAGAAGGATTACAAATTTCATTGATTGAAAAATATTTTGGAAATATCCTTCAGTATCTAACAAAACTTATCAAAAACAGATAAAGTCTTACAAAGTAGAAAACATCTCTAAAATATCTACCTGTGCCAATTAAAACTTATCTAGAAAATCAAAGCCTAAAAATTAGGAATTCATGCTAATAATTAGCAAACTAAATAACAACTTAACGAAAAATAAATCAAACAAGATTTTTGTCCTCCTAGGCTTCAACTCAGGTTATTGGTCTCCCATGTGCATGTAATGTATTTCTTGAAGTTATATTACGTCATCATGGTTCTCATCATTACACATGCACATGAGAGGCCAGATTTCCTTGGTTATATTTTCTCAATCTTGATTGTGGGTTCCATTGCTTCGATTTGAGGCTTACATCATAACAGGAACTGCAATTTTATAACCTATTTAATATTGTGCCATGGCCCACCCTTCATAAACAGATCCTATCAACTGAACCAGCAATTACTACAAAGCAGAGGATCAAACATTGGTCCACACCGAAATTTGTAAATAAATCTCAACAGTGACAACCATCCACATCAAACCTGGATATATATACTTTCCAGATTTCTTCTTGAGCACTTACCATAAACAATTCTTCTTCTTATGTAACCTTTTTACACGAACCTAAAAGGTAAACAGGATCAACTACTTACTTTTGTTACAACCTGGGTTTTCTTCCCCTTTTTTTGAACAAAAATAAATAGCAAGTAAAAAATCATAAGGACCAAGGTTATTCAATGAGACAAAATAGAGAAGATGTATATCCCAGTAAAATGCTATCCAAGTCGTCATGCAACATTAAAAGATAAATACCTCCAGTGCTGCTTGGAAAATCAGTCTCTCATCATTCTCTGCAGGCCTATCCTCTAACCCAGAGCGATGTACAGGATCACTTGAACCAACAGACTGCAAATTTGCAACAGACTTCCCATGAACCAAAGATGGAGGCAATAGCCTGCCTCCATTGTGTCCATACATGAGAACTTCACTGTTTTCCCTGCCTAAGCGATCTTTTGCATACGACTTCTGATCAGTAATAGTTGTACCCACATAATTGTAAGGCTTGTCATGAGTATTAGATATCTGACCAACACTGCCATTCTCCAAAGAGGTCTTTCCTTTAGAGATTGATGAAGATGGTTGAAGGGAAGAAGGAAGCATCCTCCTTGGAACTTGCTCAGATGAGAACCTTCCCAAGTCATTTTCGGACATTTTAGCAGGGTTCGAATCTACTATATCTTTGCTGCGTAAACCATTCAATTGCTGACTGGCATCCTTACTAGATGCGGCTAATTTTGGGTCATTTTTCATCAGTACTGCTGAAGTAGTTTCATTGCCATTAGGACTTTGATACCATTGATTGTTAACCCATGCATGATCGCTTTGATCAGTATGACCTTCAATAGAAGATATTCCTGCCGTCATTGGATAATTTAGAGAGGGCGAGCCATAACCTGCAATTTCGGCAGATGTCAGCACATTTGAAACAGCATTATTCATATAGCAAGGTTCATTTGACCTTTACTCGTTGAATTTGAGCCAGATGTGGAAGCCCAATTGGGAAGCTTTCTAGGAATAACAGGAACATCAGACCCCGCTGGACCAACTTCTATGTCACTGTCACTATCTGACGAAAGAATATCTATAGGATCCATTACAACTATAAAAACGTAAGGTTCTCCTGTTCTACAAGAAGTTCAGAAAGAGATAGCATAACTGGTGCTCCAATCTGCAACAAAGAAAGATCATAGGAGCTGAATCAGACAACATATCCTGATAAGCATTTAGCCGTTACTGAGGTTCTTTTGCAATCATACAAATGGTCTTAAATATATGTTCAGGCTGTAAATTCATCTGCTTTAAGCAGCTCAATCCCCATTGACCAATTAAATAATTCACGAAAATGATCCACACAGTTAAGTCGAAAGCAGCTAAATGAACCCCATTAACATAATAATTGCTAGGGGCGTTCATCCAAACTGACCAAACTGCAAAAATAAACAAAAACGATGTGTTCAATTCAGGTTGTATGATGATCGGTTTAGGTTGTAATTTGGAAATTAAAAAAAAAAAAAAAAAAACCAATTGGTCCAGCTTGAGTTGCGGTTTAGACATTAAAATTTTGATTTAACCCAAATCAAACCAAACTTGAGGGTTTGAATGTAAACTATGAAATATGTCAATGTCAATCTCTTTTAGCATTCTTTCATGTAATAAGACATTACATTATTTTGGATTTTAATAGTAATGATAAAATTATAAATTATATTTTTGAAGTGGGAAATAATGTGAAAGTAGTGAATGTTAGAAGTTGACAAATAGTACCCATTTGCCCAATGTCCCAGGTAGGTCAATAAATCTAAAGTACTAAATGCTACAAGTCGACAAGTTTTACTTGCTTGCACAATGTCCCTCAAATGGATAGCCTCTAAAAATATAATAGTTGATCTCAATCAAGGGAAATTTTGGATTAAACCTATTAAATGTTTGGTATGGGAAGATTAATACCTATCACAAGAACAAAAATACATAAGAACCTCAAAGAACATGCCAGATGCCACAACATAGCACCATAAGAACCAAATACATACTTTGGCAAAATGCAATTCATGTGCATGTTTTGCCAAGCAAATTGTGATGTGTAATGATCTAATTGGAATGATCTAAGTAATGGAAGACATATTGGCCAAAGAGTCATAATAAAGACCTTCCATGGAGCTATGAATATCTATCTTTAAAATCATAGATGCATAAAACTAGGACATTACCAATGTGAAAATCTGAAGGTCCATTCATGATGTGTGTGCGCATATGGGTGTGTATTTTTGAGAGGAAAGAAAATGTAGGGTTGGTAATAATTTGAAAATGGATCAAAATAACAAAGGCAGAGTTCAAAAGAGATACTTTAAAATGTTGGCCAACCCTACAGCTTATGTATTGCTCATAAACAATGTAATCCAACCACAACCATAACCAACCCTCTAAACATTGTAATTAAAAGCAAAAGGTGCAATCAAGGCAATGGCAGGCTATAAACCCTTAGAAGTGAGGCGCAAGGCATAAGGCGCAAGGTCCAAGGTGGCACACACAACTAAGTCAACTAAGACACATTAAAACACAAGAAATTGTATGTGTGTATATCGAACTATTTAATAATTTCAAGAAAAATGGGCATACAAAGTTTAAATATTAATTAAGTAAACATTACCAGATACATATTTGTTTTATGAGTCACATTATATTGTCTAGTTTTAATGAAAATTTAGGGTGAAAAACAGCTCATGAGAAGATAAATCGCATGGATGTCTTGCATAAAAGATTCAAAAATTGTGCACTCTCACATAATTTTTGTCATACGTGTAAGGAAAATGGCAAATCAGCCTATTGCATATTTTTGGACTGTCAGTTTGTGGAAGAATGCTAGTTTGGGGAGGTTTTACAACAATGTTATGATGGTGTACTTACCTAGCTAGTGATGTATGCACTTCTAGATTCAGGTATTATTGGAGAGTGGTGACATTTGCCCTGATTTGGACTATTTGGAAGGAAAGGATTTTTTTTTTTTTGAAATTAAACGATATCATTAATAATAATTAAAAGGAATAGTCTTATTTTTGAAGCTAAAGAATTGGATTCAACTGGTGTGTGGCATAGATCTTTTTACATAGCTTCTCCCCAGCTAGTTCATGTAAATTGGGAAGGGGTTATTCTTTAAGGGACTGATTGAAAGGTTGGAGCTCGATTCTTGGATTGTCCATTTTTTAATTCCTTGTTGGGTTTTTCTTTGTTTTTATCTCTTCCACAAAAATGATCCTGTATGGTGTTCAACTTTTATTCACATAATATAAAAGTTATCTTTCTTGTCAAAAATTTAAAATTAAAAAAATTATATTTAAGAACCAAAATAATGCTGATTAAAAACTCAAGTTCTTAACTACATCTAACTTTTGAGGAGTTCATTCACTCTCCGTCAGGAATTCTTCTTATTATGCACCATCACCATCAACTTCTTGCTGCATATACGCTACCAATTCTGCTTTCACCTCGGGAGATATAGTTCAACAAGCATGAACATTTGTGGGATCCAATTAAGTAATGTTTATTTCAATAGATAACTCCTCTTGAAGTCTTCGGCCAAAATGCACATTTCACTTCATTTGTATTAATGTTGTCATTGAGAAGAACAGATCTCTGCATCAGATCCTTTCTTGCTCTATTTGGTAGGTTGCTAGATTCTTCATATTAATGGAACACTTGTTGATCGATTATTAACTTTAGTTGATTAATTATTAACCTCTAGGAACATAGACGGCTGGCAAATGCACATTACACAAACATTCTATAAACTTGTTTCTAATGAATGTTTTCTATGACTCTCAGACAGATTAGGAAAATGGAACAATTTGAGATTTGAGCAAAGCAACTGACCAAATGTAAGTTGTGTGTAGCTATTTGAGGCAAGTTGAAAATAAGCAAGCAACAAAGGAGTAAAGGAGTTAATGAAAAGACAAGAACAAGAACAGAAAAATATTATTCAAATGCATATGTCGTAGCAAACATTAAAATAAATCTTTTTCAATATTAAAATATCATCATCATCATCATCATCATCATCATCATCATCATCATTATTATTATTATTATTATTATTATTATTATTATTATTATTATTATTATTATTATTATTATTATTAATTTAGTATTACTACTTATTAATTAATAATTTAGTATTACTACTGGCACTATTAGTATAGTAATTTGTAAGTATAGTGTTATTATTGTTTAGGAAAAAGTATACTATTATTATTTATTACTATCACTGTTTAGTATTTACTATTTACTAATTACACTATTTGTAGCAAAAAATAAATCACCATATTTATTATAAATTTATAATTTCATGTACATCAAATTCTAAACATGATATATTAACATATATTAACTTCGTAAATTAATTTATTAACACTAATTGTTATTATTTTATTAAGAAACAATCATTATCTTTTTGTCAAAAGAAAAATGTTTAAAAAATAAGCATTAAAAACAGAAAATAGGATTTTCATGAAAAAAAAAAAGAATAAACAACATAATTTAAGATTGTAAGCGGCTAAAAAAAAGGAACATGAACATTTAAGACAAAGCATAAGTTTTTTTTTTTTTTTGTTTTCTTAAATAATAGAGGATTAAAAAAAGAAACTTAGGTTAAACAAAAAAAAAAGATAACTACATATAAATTTTAGAAAAAAAATCACAGCATACAAGGCCATAAATATGTTGAAAAAAGAAAAAAAGAAGCGCTGCAAAGTGAAAGAAGAAAAAGAATTTAAAATAAAAAAAGGAAAAAAAAGAAAGACTTCAATGAAATCAAAGTCACAGCTACTGAGTTGCAAGATGAAGAAGAATAAAAAGTCAAAAGGAAGAAGGAACAGAAATGCACTACGAAAAACAAGTTCGAACCCAAAGATTGTCAAGTTCAAAAAAGAACATAGGAAGAACACAGAAAAAAATTGTTGCAATCATAATGCAAGTTTAGAGAAAAAGATGGATAAGATGTACCTGAAGAAGAAGAAGATTACCTTGAGTCGAAATATCATATCTAAAGTCAAACATGAACCGACTCAAGCACTTTTTTTTTCCATTGTCAACCTCCTTTTCTTCAACTTATATTTCACTGAAGCACACGCTTGGTACACCCGGTTCAAGGCACACCCAGATGTGATCCTCTTTTACATTGAAATGCCTAGGGTTTTTCAAGGTGCAAGCCTGGATTTGCCTTGATAACACTGCTTCTAAGTTCTAATGACTGACTGCCAAAATGAAGCTCAAAATGACCCCAATGAAACATAATATAATCCTTAA
Organism: Tinospora cordifolia; assembly: GCA_030144865.1. Classification (NCBI taxonomy): domain Eukaryota; kingdom Viridiplantae; phylum Streptophyta; class Magnoliopsida; order Ranunculales; family Menispermaceae; genus Tinospora; species Tinospora cordifolia. Next base: position 1,517 of record JAJIYU010010236.1, on the reverse strand, counting down.
AACAAACTCCTGATGAAACTAGAATAACTATTTGCCCACAAAGAAGCTGCCTCCCATGAACTAGCCATTAATTTAACTAGCATTGTTGGATGTGCTAAAGTTGCACTCTAGCCATAGTTCCCACATCATAGAATATGAAGCTATTACGCCAGTCTCCTTTCTCCATCATAGATAGGTTGGGAATGTGGCTAAAGGATAAAATATCTTCACAATTAGCGAGGGGATGGAGCTTGTCACCAAAGAAGGAGCCTCATTTGAACTAAATTCTTCTTGGTAGGAGCATGTGATTGATCTGATGTGACTTGATTTGTTACGGAAAGTAAAAAATTGATTCTTTATTGAAGAACTTGACAACTAATAGAATGCTTCTAAAGAAGGAAAAGATTTATAGTAGTATGAATTTTATGAAACTCAGAGAGTTATGAAAATGATTCCTGAGGTTGCTCTAACTTTTGATTCAGAAATCTTTAGTTTTTCCTTTTTCTTCTTAGAACCGAGGGTATCAGGCGTCACCTATTCAATCCCTTTGTTTGTTGCTCAAGCAAATGACATCTCTAGTAGCAATCCACATCTCATTCTTAGAATTACTCTTTCGTTGTTCTGCAGTGAGATCTGAACCCAGAACTCTGAAGTTAGAGTAGCCCCTAGTTACCACAACATTGTCACTTGAAGAATATACATTGTTCTTTTGGACTGCTTTTAAAAAAAAACTGGTCCCATGACCACAATCTTCCTCAATGAGCTGAGGCATTTTAAAGTGCGTCTCTATGGTTTAATTAAATTACTAAAGCCAAAAACTACGGTCTCTCAACTGCATCACAACCAGGCATGTCTCCTGACATCATGTATTTATGCTTAACTGCACAGCGACATTCTTAAGCATCTAAAATAGAATTAAGCTATGAAGCTCGCAACATGAAGTGTTGCTACAATCCAGCACAAGACTAACTCAATCCACCAAAATAGGAGCAATGGGGAAGAGTAGTTCCATCTTTAATACAAATAATTGGAGATAGTAAACAAATTAGGAGAACAGTAAAGACAGAATCAACTCTACAAATTCAAAAACTCTAAATAAACACACAAAAACCCTAGAATGAAGCAAGCAACACAAGAACCAGAAGACCTAACATTGAACTAGAAACTAAGAGACACCAAAATGGAAATGGAGAAAGAATAAACTTTTAGGAACACAGGTTTGGATTATAACATGCAATTAGATAGTAAAATACCTCGCATTCAGATCTCCATTGCAGAACAATCGATCATGAGATCCAAACGGCCAATACAAGAGTTCAGCGATCGTAATCGGAAGCCTGGAGGGGTATATTTGGAACCCTAAGTGCGACGTTAAGGTGGGTTCGGTGAGAGCACGCAGCTGTTTACTTGAGGAGAGAAACGTTCGCGGTTTTGGCGCATGCTCGGAGAAATGAATGAAATTTGAGTGACCAGTGAAAGGCCCTCGCTCATTAGGCAGAATGTTCAACCCTCCTCCTAATTTGTTTCCTTATAATAAT
>JAJIYU010010235.1:0-16329 GCA_030144865.1 Tinospora cordifolia | reverse complement strand
ATTTGTTTAATTTTCACTATAACTCTAATTTATTTTATTTTTCATGTGTTATCCCGCAATTTGCACTCAAAAGAATTTTGAAATTAATTTATTTGAAATTATTTGACAAAAGTTTGGGGTATTACAAGATCGTATGCGTAACACACCAGTTCTCGGAACTTCCGTTTCTAACACATCGAGGTCATGCATAGAGAAGCATTGCCATTCCACATTAATTATCAGTACGCATGTCACTGTTGAGAACCAAGACGTTACTTTTCTCACCTTCAACCATCAATAATGGTTTTCTGAACACACTAGATCTCACATGTAGAACTTATCAACCTCTTGGACATACCAAAGGATATCTTAAGGAGACATGTAAAATATAATTTCATAAAAGAAACCATCAATTCCAAATATTGAAACTTAGTAAAGTTTGAAATGAAGTTCCCAAGTGGAACTCTCTATAACATGGCCAAGGTGGTCGGAAGCTAACTTAAAAAGAAAAGTTCAACATCTAAATCAATCCAATGATCCATATGCCTAGTCTATACTAACTAATCAAAAGAAAATGTCATAAAACAACTTCCACAATAAGGTTAGCAAACTAGCTAGTAAAATGTATTGGAGATGTTGGTCAACAAGCACCGCCTCAAATGTTACCTGAAATGGAAAAGTAGGGTTAGCTTGAGAGCCCAATGGATCATACATAGTATATCTATAGCATTATTCAAATCAAACACAAAACACGCAACCATTTCCAACATATTAGGAGTATCAAGTCTATATTTGTTTATTAGTTGTTAATTAAACCTAAGGACTTAACCATAGTATTCTCTCATCATCATCATCATCAAGTTAAAATGGAGAGAGGGAAAGTACAATATATGCAAAATTCCAACGCACTCTAAGGACATACCCATCACCAAAAATTTAGGATGCACCCATAGTTCCGTTATTGAGAACAAGGGATAAACCTAGTGTTCCAATTGCTAGAATACCCACAGTGATCTCCCATGGACCACTGTGACAATATGTGATTTGAGTCTTAAGTAAGTGTGATCGAAACTATACGACCACCAGTTTTATCATGATACACACAAGTGTATTATTTCATCATATAACAAACATTAATCATACATGTAAATCAGACATATTAATCATTTCATGATATCTATGATATAGTCATGCATATCTCATATTATAAGAGCATGTAATCATCAAGCATCAATAAACCAATCATGTCAATCAACATTATAATTGTAATAACCCAAAATTTGGTCAAATAATTAAAGATAAATAAGTGTAATTAAATAAAATAAGTCAAGTGAAATAATTTCAAAGATTTTAAGACATCTTTGGGTGCAAATTGTGGGTTGGCAAATGAAAAATAATATATTATGGATATATAGTAAAATAAGAATTTTAGTGCAAAAATCGTACATATTTTGATATAGAAAATTTACCCAAAAATGAAAAATAAAATAAAATAGGCAAATAAGACCTTAATTTGCTAATTAAATGAAAATTTCAATTTAGTAAAATTAATTATAAAATTTAAAGAGTTGCTTCCATTTCTTAAGAAATAAAGAATAGAAATAAAGTATATATGTATACACATATATGTAGGTTAATGTGTGTGTGAACAATATGTGTGTTAGCATAATAAATGTTATATACTACATATTATAGGAATATGTATATAGAAAAAATTTACATGATTGAATAAAAATGTAGTACGCGTGTATTTATTTAAAATAAATAAAACATTATATAGTATCAATTTATAATTACATAAGTAATTATCTAAAAATAAAATATGTAATAAATAAAAATATATATGCAAATGAAGAAATGAAAAATGTAGATTATTTAATTATTGGCATTAAAAATAATAAAGAAATAGAAATATCTCTAATAAATACAATATTAAAGAAATAGAAAGGACAAAATATTAGAAAATTAATAAAATGGAAAGACATATGCAAAAATCCATATTTACATCAATTAGAAAGTGTAAAATTGGCAAATTTCGGATAATAGCAACCTTAGAAAGTGATTTTGGTAATTAGAAACTGCATCTAACGGTCCAAACTCGATCTGTTCGATCCAACGAATGAAATCAAAGCCCAAAACAACACTTAGGAGCACTAGATCATTGAAAATCCAACGATCGAGAATACATTCGCCTAATCTAACAGTCGAGATCACTTTTGCTGATCACGAACCAGATCCGAACACTGCAATCGATGACCATCCAATGGTCAGGATTCGTGCTCTCGTTCTGATGATCATTGGGTGTTGCGCTCGAGGTTCATCCGACGGCGAAGATCAAAGCCGCAGTGGTTGATAGCAAACGGTGTTGCGCTCGATGCTCATTCGACGATGAAGATCATAGCCGCTTTGATGATCGTGTTACGTTCGAGGAAATCCAGCGGTCCAGATCAGATCAGATCAGTACGCTGATGCATTCAAAGACAATCCAATGATCCACAACGAATTCGTTAATCTTGATCGTGATCTGAGTATCACAATCAAGGATCATCAACGGCCCATATTTAATGCTCCTGATTAAATTGAGATTAATAACCAAAAATAACGAAAAAATCTGAAAAAATCTAAAAAAGTTCCAAAAAAATTCGAAAATTGTGTTTCTAAATTTCCTAAACACATTTTCTATTTTCCTATACTCGGGGGGCATGGAAATTTGAATAATTAGCAAGTTTCCTACAAGGTGAACACCAAAAACTTGTCATTCTATGTCATTCTAAACTCTATATAAAGGAACCCTAGTGCTCCCATTCTTTTCATCCCAAATCAAGAGCATACTAGTCCCTCTTGACTCTTTCTAGCATTCTTCTTGGCAATCCCCTCAATTCTTAAGTAATCTTGAACTGTTCTTGAGTGTTCTTGAAGCTTTGGAGTAACGAAACTCTACAGGATTTCAGAGGTGTGCAAAAAAGATTTATTTTTAAGATGGAAGTGATTTCTAACCTTTACTTCTTTATTTTAATTTGAATAAGTCTTGCATATGTGATGATGTTTTGAAGTTGAATGATTGAATATATGTTTTAAATATGCATGCTTTATTTATTTGATGTGCCATGAATATACATGTTATGCATGTTTAAAAATCAAGAATAATGATTCATGATATGCTTGAACTGTGTCATGAATAAATAGTTGATGGTTCATATTATGTATATGTTGCATCAATGGTTTCATCCGATATTGTGTGTTTTATCACTAAGAAAAGATTAAATAATGATTCAATCCATGTACTAGCTCGACAATGGACTACATAGTATCATCGTGTGTGTTCCACCCCCGATCCGGCTTGCCGGCCTACCTTTGATGATTTTGAACTAGGTTTCCAAGAGTGATCCCACTTCATAGATATTGGGTTTGAGTTTCCACGAGTGATTATCTCTCCCAACGATGTGGAACACAGAGATTAAACTCTTTCGGTCCGAATGTCAACCATAAACAAGAAATTTGTTTGAATCACCTAACGTACAAAAGTTTTTGATATGCTTGGTTTGTTTGAATTGAAATAATGATTTAAATGTTTAGAAAGATCCACTAGGCTATGTGCTCACTCCTTCCTTCTATTTTTTAGGTAGTTGAAATACATGAAGACCATGAATATTAATTAGGTTCTTTTCATTTAGAAAATTTTTAATTCCTATGTACGAGCATGTTGCCCAAGTTTTGAATCTTCCGCTGTAATAGTTTTTCTTCAAGATCAAATGATGTACTCAATTTTATTTAATTAATTGAGCTTATGAATTTCAGTTATTTCTTATATTATTGCCTTATCAATTTCTTAAATTTAAATTATGTACTGTCAAATAAAGTTAAGGCATGAAATAATTGAAATAGAAAGTGATGCAAGTTGTGTACTTGTAAATGTAACACTGGCCCGGCCCGCCGTTTGGTTTAGTCCACTGTCAAGAGAATGGTGGTCATGTCCAATCCTTAAGGATACCGGGGTTGGGGTGTTACAGTAATACCCTTAAAAATCCTGTATTTAATGAAATAAGAAATTCAATGTCAATTTGATGTTATTTGGGTAAGAAATGAAATTGGGTCCATTTTAGGGGCAAACTTAGCAGGTCCACAATCCTCATTTAGTGACCCTTAGAACGTTAAAATGACTAAAATTTCATGAGATGACATGAACTAATCAACTTGACAACATATCCAAAAATCAGCTCAATTGGCCAAGAATTGGATTTTTATTTACCTAAAATACCCTTCAGTGGAGTCTAAATTTGAAAGGTAATGAAATGAAGATCACCCTAGTCAAAAAATGGTTTGAAAATATGTACTAATCTATTATGAGCACAAAAATAAAGATCAAAGTCCTAAATTCTTATTATATAAGGAGATATTAATTTTTATTAAATTCATGTAGACCCATGAATGCATGACCACCCACAAATGATCAAGTGTGCCCACAGGCCATACACCCCAAAACCGGCCACATGTGTGAGTATGAGTGTGCACACATGTGAAGGAACCTAATTAGAAGTTTCCAAAAGTTTAATCCATGCTCACAAGAGAACCCTAGCCATCACATACAAGAAAAAATCAAAGAAATAAGAACAAGAAAGTTTCCTAAACCCAAAAACACACTACCGTGGCGCCAAGTGTGAGGATTGCCATCATATCCTTAAACTTCAAACCCTAGCCATCCCCTTATGATTTTTGTACAAACCTAACTGTCACACATGAGGGGAAACCCTAGTCCAAGTTGTCAAAACTATGGCCCCCTTGTGTCTTGAAAAATCTATATAACACCTCACCCCCTTGTGCACACTTATTCTTCATCCCAGAGCAAATACTTGACACTTCCCTCTTTCCTTGTTCTAGCCCTCTTCTTTACAACCTCTTCTGATCCTCTTGTGTTTCTGAGTAATTTTTAGAAAGAAGTTATAATTTTAAATTTCTTTTACATTCTTGAAGTTACTGGTTTTCTTGAAGTTCATAGAAGAAGGGAACTTCAGTCGAATCTTCTACAAACAAGCAACTAAAGTAGATGAGATTTCTTACACTTCTACTTTACTAGTTTGAATTTCTAACATGTTCATGCATCTTTTATTTCTAGTTTACCATGTTTATTTTCAGTTTTCAACATGTTTGATCATGATTTAAATTTTGATTATCATGTATGCATGTTTTAGGTATTCATGATACCATGCCATGTCTAGTTTTCATGCTTAGGTTTGATTGGAATTATGAAGCATACTATATATTTTTTCCATGCTCTTTGAATGTTTTATTCTTAAATTAATTATTCTGATTTTTTATTCATGAATATATGGGAATTAAGATTAAGACTTTGAAGTTTATGAACCACGTACTATCATAGTAATCTAACTGATTTTATAGGTGTTCTTTACATATATTAAGTGTATATGGGGCTCATCACTATGTGTGGATGGGTATAACCCAAAATACTTGAAATGTGGACATGAGATCCTTATTCCAATAGAATATGACTAGATGAATTGTCTTTCTATCCAAGAGTGGAATATTTTGATACGAAAATCAAGGGATTAGAACCCCTTTCGGTCTTAATGTCAACAATAACCAAAGATATTGTTTGAATTGCCAAATTGTTTATAAGTGTTTGAATTTGGATGTGCTTTTAATTTGAATTAGTAACTTAGTTGTTTATGGAATAATCTACTGGGCTATATGTTCACCCCTTCCCCTCTTATTTTTCAGGAAATTGAATCATGAAGACTAGTGAGTATTTGATAGGATTTTAAACATGGAAAGTTTATATGTAAGGGAATGTTGTCCAAATTTTGATTATTTAAATTAATACTTCTATTGAATTTTGTTTTTAAATTGAGTTATGTACTCTTTTGCTATTTGAAATTCAAATATGTACTTCTTCATTATTTTATTGAATGAATAAAGATTAAACATTTCTTTTATCTCCCTTGTAACAATCTTATTAAATTAAAGTTAAACTGTTTGGGTTATGTGTTCGTAATGAATTAATAAGACTTGAGATAATTGAAATAGAATGTGATGCAAGTTGTGTACTTGTAACATAACATGGCCTGACCCGCCTTATGATTAGCTAAAAAATCAAGTCTCAGGGGTTGGGGTGTTACAAATGTGGTATCAAAGCCTAGGCTTTAGATGATTTGGGGTAGAAATAGAAAGTCAAGCCTAAACATGTGTTGTTGGGATAGATTTAGAAAGTTTAATCTTATACCAATGATGGTATTAGATTTAGAAAGTATTAACTCAATTAGGTTTGACCTATGCTTTGAGTTGAGTTGATCGTGGGTAAGCCTTGTCCCGAGTAAAGCTAAAATTTGAAAGGGAGGTAGGTTATCTCGTCCTAGAAAGTGCGGTTGCTAAGCAAACTTAGGTCTCGCCGCCTAATCTAGAGATTGTCCCACCAGCTTATTCAAGTGGTCTGGGTTGAAGAACACCCTTACTTTCTATAAAAAAAAATTAAAAAGTGGAAAATTTGGACAAGAAATTAACTGAAGTAAAAAAAGATGCCAAAAATGGTGTCTTGAGTGGATAGAAGTTTGTGAGTCAATCAAATTGAAACTTTAGTTCTAGGGAAGTGACCCTAGGCAGAAACATGGGTGAAATAGTGGATCAAAAGCATAAAACTTTAGAACATAAGTTAGAAAGTAAAAGTGTGTGAGAATAGAATTGTTGTTTGGTCAGGACATGAGATTGGGAAGATTCTATATATCTGGTTTCTATGTAATATGGGATGCATAGGGATTCGAGGGTATGGAGGAAGCCTGGACTTGGAGAATGATGGATCATGTTGTACCTTTGGAAGAACTTTTTTCTCTATGATTGGCTAGTATGGGTCAATTGTAGTGGGCTTGAGAAACCTTAGTTGTCGAGACATTTGCGAAATTGTTTGGATGTGGCAATTTTCTGAGTGAAAGTCTAAGTAGAAGGGCTAGAGTGGTATTGGACACTAGAACTTGGAAGCTTAGATGGAAGCCTAGAACTTTGCTATGCTAGCATGAAATTGCTTAGTTATATGATTTTTTGAAAAGCATGCTAAATTTGTTTATATGTATGTCATATGAAACCAAATCCTATACCCAGGAACAAAAAGAACCTAGACTCATAAATTATTAGGCTACTGAACAAATCGAGAACCTAGAGACCTGAATCTAGAGTCATGATAGTGCAAACGTTTGACAAAACAACTACTGACAATTTACTCAATTTGTAGACAATGGCTAGAACAAGAAGGTATGCTACTCGATCCACCACTTCTGACGAGACAGAGCAGAGCGATTAGGAAATACTTGCTGGCATGGAGGCTCGAATGGAAAATGTGATAAACGAAGTTGCTCAGAGAGTTATGGACCAACTGATGATGGCTCAACCCCAGATACTCCCTTAGGTAGTTCCTTAGCCTCAAGTACTTGAACCCATCCCGGTTCAGCAACCAGCACCTGTGGCCCAAGCTCCTGAACGTTAGAGGGCTCAGGAGAATCAAGATGATGAAAAACAAAGGAAGATGCTAATAGAGCTACAAAAACTTCACCCTCCACATTTTGAAGGTACAATTGACTATATCATGGTGGACCACTAATTCCAAGAGATGGAGGAGCATCTGAATGTGTTGAAGGTAACTGGGTCAAGAAGGGTGGCACTAGCCACACACCACTTTAAGGGACCAACCAGAAGTTGGTGGCGTATGATGATGATGGACTCTAACACAGATGTTGATGCTATGAGCTGGGAGAAATTTACGGAGATCTTTTATGTAAAGTTCTTTTTGGAAGTAACCTTGAGCAACCTACAAGAAGATTTCATCTGATTGAACTAGAGAGAGATGATTGTAGTTGAGTATGAAAGAAAGTTCACTAAACCGGCCAAATTCTCCCCATATCTGATTAGGGAGGAAAGAATGAAGGTCAATCAATTTGCATAGGTCTTAAGATGGAGATCTGAAAGATAGTAAAGATGTAATACCCTGAAAACTCCATACTTGATGAAATGAAATCCAATGTCTATTTAATAAAATTTGGGTGCAAAATGAAACTGGGCTCATTTCGAGGCTATATTTGGTAGCTTTCCAAAAGTCTAATTTGGTGAACTTTAGGGACCCAAAACAACCTCAAACAAAGCAAGGTGACATGAACCAATTAATTGGACAACATATCCAAAAATTAGAACAATTGGTTAAGATTAGGGTTTTCATTTGCCAAACACCCTTCAGGAGGTCTAAATTAGAAAGAATCAGCATTTAGGGTACTTCAAAAAATCGAAATGACCCAAAACGAAACGAGATATCATGAACTAACAAAATAAATAGCATATTCAAAAATTAGAACAATTGGCCAAGATTTGGATTTTCATTTCGTGGTGCCTCCAGTGGGTTCTAAATAAGGAAAGTAAATAAAAACCAATTTGGCTAAACCTTATATTGAAATTTTTAATTTTTTCATGTGTTTCTAATATTATATGTTATAAATCATGATCTCTTATAAATAAGGAGATATAAATTTTTATTTGATTTTTGTGAACTCAAGAAGTCGTGGCCATCCTAAGCATGTGCAAGTCATATGGGTGGAATACCATGATCATGTGTACCCTCACCCTACCCAAAGCTCAATGGGACATTTTCATTATTTGAATACTTGAAAATAATCTTGTGTACCACAAAACGGATCAGGTAGACCATACCTATCCTAGAAAATGAGTTGAAAATTGGAAATCCATGAAGAGTGATTCCAGGCACACCATGCTTGATTGTGTGCACCACAACCCATTTTGTGCTAACCGGCCATGTGTGTGTGCACATATGTGAACTAACCTATTTAGAAGGGTTTGAAATGTTAAAAAAGTTTCGCAAAACCTAGTCATCTCCTATATGTAAGAAGAAAACCAAGTTAGAAAGTTGCCATTCTCTCTTTTTTGGTGCCAACATATGGGTGTACACTAATAGGCGCACCATACTTGGATTTTGAGTTAATTAGAGAGTTTCCTTAAGCTTAGATTTGCATATTAGACTATGATATGGTGTTTCTAATGTTTTGATACTATACTTCTATGGCTGGATGTCCAAAGAAGAAAAGTTTCTAACATACTAAGAGTGATGCCCAAGTTAAGAGATTGGTTAAGGAAAGAATCATGCTCTCAAATATACTTGTTAAACCACATTAAAAAAATGTCCATGCTCACAATATCTCCTAAAAGTTGGCATACCAAGGGATTAGGCAAGTATTTAATATATAATTTGTGTTCACACACAAATAGGAAGGCAAAAGAGAGTCAAATTTGGGCCCACATCAAGAATAGAAAACCCTAGTGCACACTTACCTTCTTTGAGCAAGTTGTCCCCCTTTGTGTATAGAAAGTTGCTCAACTTGTGAGCTGCCCAAACCATCCCTCTTTGTGCTCATGAACATCTATATAAACCCCCCCTCTTGGTCACATTCATCCTATCCCAAAGAAAAGAGTTGACACTTCCCTCTTTGCTAATTTTAAGCCTTCTTCTTAGCATCTCTTCTCACTTCTCTTGTGTTCACAAGTGAGAAGCTTTTTTTACAATCTTCTAGTGAGTTGTTTTGAGTGCTTTTGTTGGTGTTTGAAAGTTCTTGAGGTTCTGAAAGTGGTAGATAAGGGAAACCTTTGCCGGATTCAACAAGAAACTTAGATTGAGGTGGAGGAGATTTCTAGAACTTCCTATTTTACTACTTCAAGTCTTTAGTACATTGATGTTTGTTTTCAGTTTATCAATCATGCTATATTGTAGATCTTAGAATGTTTATATTTTAGTTTGAATCATGTTTGATCATGTTTTATTTTCAATTAGCATATTTTATAATTCATGCATGATAACATAACATACTTAGAAACCATGCTTAGGCTTATTTTTGAGTTTTCTAGCATGTTATTTATGTTTTTCATGTTCTCTTGATTATTTAAGTTCTAATATCAACTATTATGATTTAATATCATGGTTATTTGAATTTAAAGTGAGAAAGTGAAGATAAGAACTATGTACCATCATAGTAGTCTAAGTGATGCTATGGGTGTTCTTTGCATATACATAGTGTATATGAGTAACATCACTAAGTGTGGATTGTTTTAAAATACGTGGAATGTAGACATGTGATCCTTATTTCCGATAAAATGTGACAAGATGAATTGTCATTCCATCCCAGAATAGTTGTATTTTAGTGAAGAACATCAAGGGTTTAAAATCCTTTTTGGTTAAATATACAACTCTAACAAAATATTGTTTGAAACACTTAATGCTTGTAAGTGATTGAAATTGGATGTACTTTTGATTTGAATTAGTAAATTAGTAAATTGATGAATGATCCACTGGGCTATGTTCTCACCCCTATTTTTAACATATTTCAAGAAATTAAATATGAAGACCTTTGATGATTAGAATCTTTTTCTAACGTAAGGGCATGTTGCCCACTTTTGATTTATTAAGCCTTCAGTTGAATTTTATTTTTGAGTTATGTACTCCCTTTTTATTATTTGATTTTCTAGCATGTATCCCTTTATGTTATTCAATAAATAAAGATTGAAGTTTTTTTTATCTCTCTTGTAATAGTCTTATTAAATTAAAGTTAAATTATTTGGGTCGTGTGCTCATTAAAAAGTAATAAGACTTGAGATAATGAAATGTTATACAAGTTGTGTACTTGTAAATGTAACATTGAGCCCACCGTGCCCTGGGGTTGAGCTTAGACCTGTATATTGGGAGTTGGGGTGTTACAAAAAACTCTGGGCCTAAAGAAATATAAAGATGTTGTGCAAAAGACCTTAACTCTAGAACAAGAGCTCAACCTAGAACAGAGGTTTTGGGGAAAGAACAAACGGGCCAAGAATGAAAAAGAAAGCCAAGAAGCCCGAAAGAAGAATAAGAGTGGCAAGAAAGCACCACATACATAGAAACAGAGGAAAAATAAAGAAGAGTCAAAAGAACAGGCAAAAAAGCAAGGATTGTGTTATGTGTGCAAGCAGAAGGGTCATCTTGCCAAAAATTGCTTGACTGCAGCTGCTCAGGTTCCTCAACCACAAAACACTCAAGAAGGAGGCCAAAGTGATCCTTCTTAGGGCAGTCAGCAAAAACAGAATGCCAACCAGGGGCAGAATTAGGGTCGTGGGTAGAACCAAGCCAGAGTGTTTGCTGTTGAGGCTCAAGAAGATCAAAACCTATCCTAAAAACCCTATATCAATATTAGGAAAGGAAAACTTGTTTAATTAGTAGCATTGAGTCCTTTACTCAAAATTGATATATGTTAGCATTTATGAATGTTGGCTTGAAAAATGTTTTGTACCTAAACTTTTCCAATTAATGAAATTAATCTCCTTAAGAGCTTTTGTGGCTATGTTTTGAATGGTAAAAATAGAAAGAAAGTGTTAGTCACTTAATTAGTAATCCCAAAGTCTGCCATGTAGTCAAGTCTACTATGTTGGAGGTGGGATGCTACCAAATAATTTTCAACCTTAAACAAAAGTACCAGTTATGCAAAAGCTTTAGGTTAGGTGTAACCTTGAATGACAAGCAAGCCTACCTCTACAGCATGTCTTACCAACCGGATCAACTACATCAGATCAGGGAGGAATAGAGGCAAGACAAGTGGCTTGTAGGTCTAATAGTAAGAGTTGAACAGGGTAAGCATTATGACTTTAGGTTAGATGTTGTGTAACATCTCAAAAATTTTATATGAAATTTTTATTTTTACTTAGAATATTATACAAAATTGATGAATGAAAATTTTGGCATGTCCTAGTTACCCAAGTAAGGAACAAAAAATCAATTTAGTGGATTTTTGGAAGGAAAAATTATGATTATAATGCATAAAATGGGATATCATGGTCAAAAACACAAGGATATGTGCAATTTTTTATGAAATCAGGATTAGAAAGTCAATTGGGGTCGAGATGTGGAAAAAAAAATTCGAAAAGAAAGCAAGAAATAGGGTTGAAAAATTAAAAACAAACTCAAAATGTTGTGAATCGTAGATCTGTAATCTAGATTAGCATCCTACGGCCAAGATCAAGTCCTCACGTACGCACGAGAACACCGGATCACCAAAATTCGACGGTCCACGATCAATCTGCTCAATCCAACATTCAGATTTCATCCGCCTAATCTCAATCGCGAAAACGAGTACTGTGATCGAGAAAATTCGACGGCTCACGATCAACCCGCCTGATCTCAATCGCGAACTGAGAACTATGATCGAGGAAATCTGACGTTCCAGATTTCACTTGCCTAAATCTCAATCGCGAATCCAGTGCTGCGTTGAGGAAATCTAACGGCCCACATTCCACCCGCCCGATCTTGATCGCGAACGAAATCTCGAAGACGATCCGCAGTCTAGATCCGAGGCTCCGATTAAATATGAAATAAAATCAAGAAAAATAATCAAAAAATAGCTTTTAAATTCTGAAAAATATCTCTAAAATCCAGAAAAAATCCAAAAAATACTCTTTTTGCTCCAAAAATTAGAAACTATGAAATTTGGTAGAATTAGAGAGTTTTATTCATACAAGGACACAAAACTTTCTAATTTTCTCCCTTGAAAAATCTATATAAACCCCCCTAGGCCCCCAATTTCATTCATTCCAAATAATAAGAGTTGAATGTTCCTCTTATTTTTTCAAAGCCTTCTTCTTGGCACCTCCCATCTTCCCTTCTTGTGTATGTGAGAAGCTCTCGAATTGGTTGATCTTCCTATGTGGGGGAATAGCTACCAAAATTTCAAAAGAAAGCGTCACATGGTGGAAATGATTTCTTAAATACCCCTTTTTCTTATTCAAAGTTCTAGCATGTTCATTGCGTGTATGGTTTTAAAATCAAAAGATTTTCAGTTCTTGTATTCTAAAATATTTTTTGGTTTTAGATTTGATTCATATTTGAATTTATGCATGCATATTCATCATGCCATGCTTAGTATCATGTTTAGGTTTTATTTCAATATGTGATGCATGATTTTGAGTGTTTCATGATTGAATTTTCAGTTTGATTATATGCTAAATTTATTTATTTTAGTTTCATGTTCTGAAATTTATTTTATGATTCTAGAATACGTGATTTAACAAAGATGATGGATATAATAACCACGTACCATCATAGCACACATGTGGGTTGCTATGGATGTTCTTTTCATATGGTATGCCCATATGGTTTTTTTTTTTTTACCGAAGTGCTTGGTTGGTGGGTAAGCTCCCTTGAAGTCCAAAAGTCCAATGGAATCGGCTACGTGATGCCATATTTCACTCTAAGGAGGCATTTAGTGAAGAACATCAAGGGTTGAGAAACTCTTTTGGTCTAAATTACAACTTTAAACAATTGGTTGTTTGAAACGCCTAATGTATGCAAGTGTTTAAATTATGGATGTGCTATTATGTTGAGTTTGAAAAATGGTTGTTTGATAAAGATCCACTAAACTATGTGCTCACCCCTTGCTCTCTTATTTTTTAGGAAATTAAATTACGAAGGCTATAGAAATTAGATAGTTTTTGATTTAGCAAGTTTTCATTCTCTTGGAAGTTTCCTTTTAATGTAAGGGCATGTTGCCCAATTTTGATTAAGACTTCCGCTGAAAGTTAGTATTTTTATTTTGAGATTTTGAGTCTCTTTGATCAACAATGTACTAGTGTACATTACAAAGTTATGTACTTTATTTTATTAATAAAGAAGTTGAATTTTTCTTTACCTTTAATTGCCTTGATTTTATTAAATGTGAATTTGTACTATTGAAGTTATTCTAAGGCATGAGGTATTGAAAAGAAAGGAACAAGTGTGTGTCGCATGTAAAGTAACATGACCCAACCCGCCAATTGGTTAAGTCCACTTTCAAAAGGAATGGTAGTTAAGTCCAACTCTCAAATCAAAGAATGCGGGGGTTCGGGTGTTACAAAGGTGGTATCAGAGCTTAGGCTTTAGGTGCCTTAGGCTAGAAAAAGAAAGTTAAGCCTAAACATGTGTTGATTAGACTAGAGATAAAAAGTCAAACATTAGTTGCATGAAAAGAATCATCAACCCAAATTAAGGATTCACCTTGAATTGAATTGAATTTAGAATGCCCTACCTTCTATTTTTGAAATTGATGAATGTTTTAGAAAGTATTTTCAAAAAGGAAAAATATATTTTGAAAAGTTTTGTTTGGATACAAAGACTACAAGTTGAGTTGATAGTGGGTAAGCCTTGTCCCGAGTAAAGCTAAACATTGAAAGGGAGGTGGGTTATCTCGCCCAAGAAAGCGTGGTTGCTAAGTAGACTTCGGTCTCACCGCCCAAACTGGAGGTTGTCCCACCAGCTTATATGAATAGTTGGAGTTGAAAAACACTCTTAGTTTTTATAAAAGAAAATTATAAGGTGAAAAATTAGGGCAAAAAATTGAATAGAAATAAAAAAAGATGCCAAAGGTGGTATCTTGACTAAGATAGAGGTTGTAAGTGAACCAGAACTAAACCCTAGGTCCAGAGAAAAGACCTTAGGTAGAAACGAGTGTAGCCACAGGTGGCATAGTGGATCAAAAGCATAAAACTCTAGGACATAGGCTGGAAACTGAAACTTGTGTGAAACCAGAAAATTGTTTGATCAAGACACGAGACCGAAGCTTCTATAATTTTTGGTTTCTATGTAGTATGGGATGCATAAGAATTCGGGGTTATGGAAGAAGCCTATACTTGGAGAATGATGGACCATATGTGGTGAATGATCGGTAACTCTGGCAAAACCGGTTTCTCTATGCTCGCTGGTATGGGACGGTTGAGTATAGTGGGCTCGGGAACCTTAGTTATCGAGACATTTGCGAAATTGTTTGGGTCCGGCTCTGTTTTGAGTGAAAGCCTAAGTGGAAGGGGTAGAGTGGTATGGGAAACTTGAACCTAAAAGTTTAGGTGGAAGCTTGGAACCTTGTTGTGCTAGCTTGATTGTATGATTGTGTGATATGCATGTTTTACTGGTTATGTGCTTTGAAACCCAAATCCTATACCCATGCATGAAGAGAACCAAAAAGAAAGACTTTAGGCCACTGAACAGATCAAGAACCTAGAAACTGAATATACAGTCATGATAACACAAATATTTGACATATACTGACACTTTGCTCAATTTTAAAAGAAAATGGTTGGAGCTAAAAGGTACGTAACTCGATCCACCACCTCTGAGGAGACTGAACAACAAGAGCAGGAACTGCCTGCTGGGATGGAGGCCCAGATGGAGGCACGAATGGAGGCGCGGATGGAAACCATGATGAGTGAAATGTCACAGAGGGTAATAGATCAACTGAGAAGGACCCTTCCATAGATAATCCGTCAGATGGCTCCGCAGCCTCAAGCACCTAAGCCTATTCCAGTCCAAGTCCCAGCACCAGTACCTCAGGAACATCAAAGGGATCCAGAGGACCTAGAAGATGAAAAACAGAAGAAAATGCGGCTAGATTTGCAAAAGCTCTACCCTCCCTCATTTGATGGAACTACCGACTGCATCTCTGTTGATCACTGGTACCAGGAGATGGAGGAGTTACTGAATGTGCTGAAGGTGACGGGTTTACGACGAATAGCACTATCCACACACCATTTCAAAGGACCAGCCCATGGATGGTGGAGAATGATGCAGATGGATCCCAACACTGACATTGTGACCATGACATGGGAAGAGTTCAGAGATAAATTTTATGACAAATTCTTTCCGGAGGCAACTCTTAGAAAGTTGCAAGAAGACTTCGTGAGACTCAATCAGAGGGATCTCACAGTAACTGAATATGAGAGGAAATTTACTGAGCTGGCCAAATTCTCTCAAGAATTGATCCGAGAAGAAAAGATGAAAGCCAACAGATTTGCATAGGGTCTCAAGATCGAGATCCGAAAGGTTATCATGACGTTGGGCCTTCGGACCTATAAGGAAGTTGTTGAACGGGCCCTGATTCTGGAACAAGAGCTCAATCTGAAGCAAAGGTTGAGGGGAAAGAACAAGAAACCTAGGAATGAAAATAAGCAAGGGGCTCAGAAGAAAAGTAAGAATGGTGGGAACGCACCACAGAAACAAGAACAGAACAAGGATGAGGCAAGGGAGCAGGCTAAGAGGCTGAGATTGTGCTTTGTATGCAGACAAAGGGGGCATCTTGCTAAAAACTGCCCAATAGCATCAGTTCAGGTTCCCAAACAACAACAGTGTAACACCCCAACCCCCGTATCATTAAGCATTGGACGCATCCACCATTTTTCTTGACAGTGGACTAGACCAAACGGCGGGCCGGGCCGGTGTTACATTACAAGCGACGCACACTTGACTTTCTATTTCAGTCATTTCATGCCTTGATCGTATTTAACCGTACATAACTTAAAATTAAG
>JAJIYU010010234.1:0-16286 GCA_030144865.1 Tinospora cordifolia | reverse complement strand
CAATCTATAGGTTTTAAAACAATCAAAATGTGTGAGTCTAAGGCATACATGGCCTAACTAAAACCCTAAGGTTTGTGTTCATGGCACATGTGTTTCCAATGCACCAAATCAACACAAGACAAAAGGGAAACTAGTGCTTGTCGCATTACCGGGGCAATGCTTCGCATTGCCGCGGTTGCCGGGTTCGGCGACATGTACTTAACACTCAATGCTTGGCCTTTTTGTTTAAAACACATATTAACTCAAGCAAAACATACTACATTTGAGAGAAACGTTTTAGAAAGCTAAAGAAAACGAGATCTCAAAAGGTTTTTTCTAGATTTACCTTAGCACAAACCTTTTCCAAGCTTGCTTCTACTCAAATCCACCCTTGTTGATGTTGTTCTCGACGGATCTGAGCTTGAAGACGGTAGATAATGGTTTGAAGGGGCTCAAACCACCCTTAGAACTCAATAAAATACTTAGAAAACGAAGCAAACGAGTTGGGAGAGAGTTAGAGAAGAAAATCTGTGAGTTGCGGTGAAAAAATAACAGATCTAGGGTTTTCTACGCACGAGTTCTTTATATAGAAACGACGAATGACCGCGGTCACTGTGTGATTACCGCGATCGACAGAACGTTGTACATCTTCCATTTCTTGGTTTTTCATTTGATGACCACGGTCACCATTTCACCGACCGCGATCATCAAATGGTTTTCTTGCATGATGACCGCGGTCACCATTTCATGGACCGCGGTCACCAGTAGCCTTCCCCCGGATTTTTCTCTAGATTTCATTTGTGATGACCACGGTCACCATAGGACCGACCGCGGTCACCAGAATGGTGTGTTTTTCCTTAGTTCTGGGTTTCTCACGCAATGACCGCGGTTATAATAGACTGACCGCGGTCACCAGAATGTAATTTCTGATATTCGGTGTTTTTCTTCGCCATTTCTTGAATGGTGTGTTTTTCCTTAGTTCTGGGTTTCTCACGCAATGACCGCGGTTATAATAGACTGACCGCGGTCACCAGAATGTAATTTCTGATATTCAGTGTTTTTCTTCGCCATTTCTTGTGTTTCTCGGATTGGCATCACTCTTACACTATTTTAGACTTATGATACATGATTGTCTAGTCGTTTTGGCCTTTTTGATTCTTTTCTTGAGTTTGTTATTCCACTTTCGTTGTTTACTAGTGACGTGGACGTCTCATAGATCTTCAGGGTATTACACTTCACCAAGATTTGAACCCAAGACATTTAGGTTATTATTTTAAACTTTAACCAAGTGAGCTAACAACTTATGTTGTCAAAAGAGCTACTTTTTTAATATTTATATATACATTGTACTTATTTTTTTAAGATTTGAGAGATCAAATTATTTTTTATAATTTTTATTTGGGTGTAATAATTTTATTAAAAAATAAAATAATAATATTAAAAATTTGATATATCAAGCTACTCTTTAAGTGTTTATACATGCATTACTTTTTTTGAAATTTTTTTTAAAGATTTGAGATATCAAGTTATTTTTATATATTTAGTTAAGTGTAGTATTTTTTGTTAAAAAATAAATTTAATATTAAAAATTAGGTTTTATGCTTTTATGAGAAATGATATAATATTTTAGGCTAAGACAAAAAAAGATATAATAATATTTTAGGCTAAGACAAAAAAAGACAAGTTGAAAAAATGAAAAAAATGTTAAAAAATATTAAGTTTAATGTTTTTAGGAGATTTTTTTAAAATATTTGAGAAATTAACTTATTTTTTATATTTTAATTTGAGTATAATATTCTTTGCTAAAGACAAAATTTATTTTTAAAGGAGCATAATATTTTTTTAATTTATTGTATAGTCATTTTTCTTAAAAAAGAATATCTCAAATAATATATGCTTAATTTAAAAAATTATTTTTTAAAATATTAACTAAATATAAAAATATAAAAATAATTTATTAAATTTATATTAAAAATATTTTTAAATATTAAAATTATTTTTAATGTATTATGTAATATTAACTTATATATAACCTATTTATGAACTTATTTTTAATCATGTTAAACGAGTCATTTCAGGTTTATTAAGTTAACTTGTTTATGACCTGTATTTAGTTATATTTAATCGTGTTCAACCTATTTAGACCTAAATCTGTTTATATTAAATCCAAATCCATTAACTTTATGTTATATTTGAGCTTTATGTTATATTTAAGTTAGATTATCGTATCGTGTCATAAAATTGTCACCCTTAACTAGCTACTTTAAGTGGAAACAATAAAGAGAGATGGAAGGGTTGGATAATTCCTATTGGATTAGAGAACGGTGGCCATTAGTTTTGCATTCGCCCTCAAATGGAAAATATCTTCTCCCTGCTTCTCTTTTTTAAACAAAGGTATCTAACTGCTTGCCCAGTATCTGAAGTGTAGCATCTTCAAAAGCAAACTAAAGAAAAAAAAAAAGACAAAAAACCAGTGGATTTGAGGGAGGCCAAGGGAGGCAGGCCGAAGCTTCCTTCATCTTCTTCATCACCTCTTGCATCCTATCATTTCTTCCTACACTTCAAAATCTTTTTTTTTTTTAATTTTTTTTATGTTCTTTTTCTGGGTCCTTCAACGAATTTGAAATCCAACAGCGTTTGCTCTTTGGAATCTGATTCTTCTATCTTTCAATGCAGACACGAAAGCTACGATGCCTCGTGATAAGAGTGTTTGGTATCATCATCTTCCATATTTCATGCTCCTCCAATCCCTCCTCGTAGCCTCGTTTAATGGGTAATTTCCTTCGAATCCTAACAACAACAAAAACTCCTCGTAATGAGAGATCCGTGAGACGTTCCGTTCCTACGCCGACCATGCTCCGGTCCCCGTCGTCCGTCCCGCGCGGCAACGCCGTTCCCGAGAAGAAATCCTCTAAGAAGTACGCTTACATCCCCGACAACTACTCCTCCGTCGAACAGGTCCGTTTCCTTTTCTTCCTTACCACTGTTCTAAGTGTACCTGAAGTCGACACAGATGTCAAGGACAGTCCAACGGTGCAATGTCTTCGATTATTGCTTACTATGTGATATAATGAAGAAAAATTAATATCAGCACGATTCACGTGATGAGACATTTAGTAGACAATTATATAGTTTTCTGTTTCATTAGTAAAAAAATTACATATCATAAAGAGAAATTAGTTTGAGTGGAAGAAGGGCATCGTTTACTACGTCAACGACGTGTTTGGTAAGGAAGGTGGCCCAAAATTGATGGAGATAGCGACTTCCCTAAAACTTATCTGAATAGCAAATTAAGTCTCTCAAATGTCATCGGACATGATGACTTTTGATGCCTGACATTAAATCTATAAATATAGACATTGAGATACACACCACTCATTCATTTACTAGTTCTAAGTGTTATAGTTGTATTTTTTTAAGTATTTATAATAGAATTCTTAGAATTTTTCTAATATATATATATATATATACATATACACACACACACACTGAAAGGTAATTTTTAATTGGGTGATGTTGAATTAACAATTACAATATTTATAATTATTGGATGAATAGGTATACATCTGAAGATGCATAAAATTCATTAGTCTTGTAGTCAATTTAGCATTTCTTTCTTATTATCTACTAATTATACCAACATGTTTTACCCACGGACTTTGTGTTAGGTCAATACTTAGGAAGATAAATATCATCCAATATTGTTGGGTTGGTTGAAATTAGGGTCAAAGCTGAGCTCTTCTCATCCCAGCTTTTATGATATTAAACAAGTCCATAGTCTGAATGCTAGCCCTAGTGGATTAATCCTAAGTTTCAAGAGAGTAAATAAAGTAAATCTCTCTAACAGAAACAGAATTCTTCAAAAGGATAAGTTGCATAAGCACCATCACAAATTGAAGGCCTCTTGATTATTCTATTACTTTACTCTATCTTCTTCCATCGTTTTAATAAAAGGCCCCAAAGAATTGATTTTTCTGCAATGGGCCACATAAGGCAAGAATTAAGTAATTTCCTCAGATGGGTAAGCTTATATCCTTAGCTCAAGAAGATAAAACAACAAGCCAAAAAAAAAAAAAAAAAAAAAAATACACCAAATGGGTTTTTACAGCCCTTCAACATTGTCAAGGCTATGGTGGGCTTATAAATAACTGCTCCTTATCAGTTCATATGCATAGACACTTATGAGTGGAAAAGGTCTACAAATGCCTTGGTGGACAGTAGGATATTAGTTGCCACAACTTTGTAGCTAAAGATGAAGCCATGATTTTTGAGTGTCAAGTTAACAGAAGAAGACAGATGAATGAAGGACATCAACTCCATGGCAAAGATATGCATCATTGACTGATGCAGAGTTGTTAACTTCTTCATGGTCCCTAAGACAATCTTACCATGTTAGATTGAGTTTTTTCAGTAAAAATCATGTCCTGTAATGGGAATGAATTTCATGTTAAGGCTTTCCCCCAATCCAATTTGCAACGGACACATTTCATGTGCGCCTTGGAGGAGGATTCAACTTGAACTATTTGAACAAACAAAATTGCCTAGTGAGGGCACCATGGTTTTATCTTCCATTCAACATTTCAAGGAGTAAAGAGGAACTGGAATACTTTTTGTTCTTAAGTATAGGATCAACAAATGTCTCCCATAGAAGTCTTTGTAACACAGCGGGTCCTACTACGTGACGATATTGTCCCCACTTAGCCACAGACACACCGTGGGGGTTTTGTTCCTGGAGAGACTTGAACTCGAGCCACCCCCAAAAGGCTTCTACACTAGTGAACACACGCATATGTACTCATAGGTCAGTCTCAACTCTGAGGTCCAGCCAATGTGGGATTATTATAATCCACCCCCCTTAGAGGTCATCTCGTCCGAGATGCACACCAGTTACACTCAGAGGCGGCTCTGATACCATTTGATTGTAATAATCCCACATCGGCTGTACCTCAGAGTTGAGACTGGGCTATGAGTGCATACGCGGGTGTTCACTAGTGTCGAGGCCTTTTGGGGGTGGGTCGAGTTCGAGTCTCTCCAGGAACTAAAACCCACACGGTGTGTATGTGGCTAAGTGGGGACAATATCGTCACGTAGTGGGTCCCAGTGTGTTACATAATGGTATAGCTCAATGGTAGCAGAGTTTATGAAATCAAGGTATTTAAGCCACAGGTCCCAGGTTCAAATCTCTGTGGAGGCGAAAGAAAATCTTGAGCGGTGGGGACAGTACCTGGCGAGTCACCATATCCACGGTGTGGCCGGGGTGTGCGGTGGGTGCGACCTATGTGATGTGACAGTCTTCCATGTAAATTTTCTGGTGTTGTTTATTTCTAGTAATTTGTGAATGTCATTCTTGTGTTATGGGGAGAACTTGTTCTGTGGGACGAGATCAAATTAATGGCCAACTCTTGGGTTTGCATCACTAAGTAGAACTTGGTATTCAATCTGATTGGGTTCGTGGATGGAATAGATGCCTCCATTGAGAAGTTGTTCGTGTTTTGTGCCTGTTTAGTCTTGTGTTCTAGGGGTGCCCCAGGCCATGCTCATTTTTGGCTTTAATAAATTCATTAATAGAAGTTGTGTGATCTTTTTTAACTTATTAGAAAAAAAAAATCATACTTCTGTTTTGACATATTAAACTTTCACTCACTTTAACAGTAGATCAATTGATTTTTGAGTTCTAGCAATGTTCTAGAATAGATTGTTTGAGTTTGAAAAATCGACATTTATAGAGATTTGTATTTCAGTGATGGCTGATGATCCATCATTCTTCATAAGAGAACCTATGGTGCAATGATAAACATTTTAAAACGAAAATTTTATGAAAAGTTGTTCAATGTTCTCTCTTCATGTGCTTTTTGTGAGATAAAGGCCCAAAGCTCTTTGCTTGTTAATCACTTGATCTACTGTAAAAGTTCTTGAACATTGTGAGAGTGATGATCTCTTGGAATGTTTATTATATGCATTCATACACGTGGATGTGTTTGTTATGTTGTATATATTATTATTATGTCGAAGATTGTGTGCATAATTTAATTGATCCCATTTTTCTGATTTAAAGTTGATAGAAACTTTGACTTCTTGTCTGAAAGATGATGTTAGGTTTACCACTTGACCTACAAAATCTACTAATGTTAGATGAGGGCCGACTATATACATTAAGTGAAAATATATAGATTTAACAATACCCCATGCACATCGACTTGCTTTGTAATAGGGAGGAAAGATGAGATTGATAAGTGAATAAACAGACAAATAGTTTCATAAGGAGGTTTGAACTAAAAATATGGGACACTTTTAATTCTCTTTTTAATCTTTTGAGGATTTTCCCTGCTAAAATTAGTGGATGTCGTTCTTCTTTTCTTTCACGTCCATAAAAATAATGATACATGCTTTGTGAAAGTTTATTTCTAGATGAAGTTGTATAATGAAACGAGCATGATTTTGTATAAAAACATAGATGATGAAAATGACTCACACTAAATTCATGAAATTGTGATCCTAGATTTTTGTTAGAGCTCTGTCTGGCAGATGCAAGCTTTGACATTGTATTGGTATCAAAGCTAAGCATCTTAGGTATTTAGTTGTTCTTTTATCCCTTCATGTGTTGCGTGGGGTAACACATAAAAGAGAGTGTTGACATCTATTACTGGGAGGATTGTAGCTTTTAGGCTGTCTCTGCTTGCTATCATTTGCGTTTTTCCCATTAAAATGTTTGCCATATGTTTATTCTTTTCTTTTTCTATTAATCCTCCGAGTTTACAATGTGTGGAATATGAGGGTATTAATATGAGCTTGGTATATATATATATTCATGGGCTTCTACCTGACAAGATATAGCTTATGAGTTCATTGATTAATTGACAGAACTGACATCTGTCTTTCACAGGTGACACTTGCCTTGAAAGAAGCAGGACTTGAGTCATCAAACCTTATAGTTGGCGTTGATTTCACAAAAAGCAATGAATGGACCGGTATGTGTTCATATAAATTGAAACTCTTCATCCAATAGGTGAAACTTACAAGAGCTATGTTATGACACGTGGCTCCATCTTACATTTCTTTTTGACTTCTATTAATACAACACTAGTTTGCTATGACTGTGCATGGTTAGTTAGAGGCACGTGTGAACATACTGGGTCTTTTGACACTGCCAGGGGATTTATGAAATTAACAACCTTCCTTTTGGTCTTTGCTGCTAATGGGGTAGATAGTTTCTACCTGTATGCAAGACTGCTTTTCTTCAGACAGGTTTCTTCCTCTGGCCATATTCTTTTAGCATTAGATATAGATCCTGTTATTTCTCTGATTGAGTGATCACGGCTTGAGTACTGTTGACTTCCTCAATTTAGCCCATGGCCTTGTTGGCAAAAATGTCAAAACATACACGTTTAGTTGTGCCATGCCATCATGAACCGAAGGGAACTGAGCAAATTTGGGAGTACAAGTGCTAACATAGATGTTTCATCGTTAGTCTTTTGCCGAATACTATCCATGATTCCTTTTTCTTTTAACCCCCTCATTTCATTAGAGAAGCTAATGCAATTTTACTATTATTGAAGGTCTACGGTCATTTGGTAACCGGAGCCTGCATGCAATTGGTGAAAGACCAAATCCGTATGAGCAAGCAATTTCTATAATTGGAAAAACATTGGCTCCCTTTGACGAAGACAACTTAATTCCTTGTTTTGGATTTGGCGATGGTTAGCTGCTAATTTTTGTCAAATGAAGAGTTTCAATGTTTTTTGTTTCCTGTTTCAAATAGTGAATTGCATTCCATTTTTCTTTCCGGTTCTAATGACATGTTTGCTTTAAAAATGATAGCCACCACTCATGACCAAGAGGTTTTCAGCTTTCACAGAGATCATTCACCTTGTCATGGATTTGAGGAAGTTTTGGCCTGCTACAAGCGAATTGTTCCAGACTTGCGTTTGTCAGGTGATAACCTAGTCCTGATGATTATTTGCCAGTTTTTGGTGTATTTGTGAAATCTCAAAGTAAACGTAAGGATGGGTGTTTGGTCATAAGATGGGTAGTTCCATCAGTGTAATAGATGCATATATATATATGTATGTATGTATGTATATTATTGCCGTACTTCCGTATCTACATGCTTTAACATTGTTAAGAAATTGATTCATACATGCACAGACCACGGAGCATGCACATTGTTGGCATACCTGATGTACTGGTCTTCTGTGTCTGTTTATTGTCCAAGTAGTAGAATTGTGCTTGAGAAAGTGCCAAGTCTAATTGTATTTGCAAAAGATAAAATTGACACGAATAGTTTTTTCCATGTTTCATAAACTTAAGTCAGTGTAAGCATAGATGGGATTGATGATGGAAGAAATGGAATGATCTGTTAGCTATTTGATAGCTTTCTTTTTGCTTTTTTAAATAAAAGCTGCGAGAAAATTAATGGGCTTCCACATGCCATGATAGGGTGTGACGTGTAGTATCCAAGTGCATATTGCACATCAGGTTTCTGAGTTCTATCTTTGATTTTCTCTGCTGTAGGTTGTCTAATACCTACTTCAGTAGAAATTTAGATAAACAATAATTCAGTTTGACTTCATGCGCCTATATATTTTCTGTTGACCGTAGTTCTTACTTCTTTGTCAACTTTTACTTTACTAGTATACCCTGGCCATTTACTTTATATGCTTCGCATTTTAATATACACAAAAAATAAAATAAAATAAAATAAAGTAAAAATACAACTATGCTGTTTCCTTCAAAGATATATTTTTGTTACTTGTTTTAATTTCTTTGGTTGTGGTTTTGAAGTCATTTTATTGTTGTGCTCCCATTTCGAAGGCCCGACGTCTTTTGGACCAATAGTTGATGCTGCAGTTGACATTGTGGAGAAACATGGTGGTCAATACCATGTTCTGCTCATACTTGCTGATGGCCAGGTTTTGATCAGGGGTCTTATTTTTCTTTCACCTTCTCTTTTCCTTTAATATTATCAATAATCATCTTCTTATAATGTAGGTCACTAGAAGTGTAAATACAGATTCTGGAGAGCTTAGCCAACAAGAACAGAAAACGATCCAGTCAATAGTCACTGCGAGGTCAGCCTTGGAGACACCCTTTTCTCCTCTTATCTTACTACCAAGCTTCCTTAATGCCCTTTTTCTTTCTATTGGAAAAAGATTGAACTTTATGATAGACCCATTGTTATATTGAATGATACAAGTGATATTAATTGTGATCTCAGTAAGTGCTGCTAATTATATTAAATCATTTGTCTTGTCTAGAATTGAAAATATTGCTATTGCAACTATTGGGGGAATGTTGTGTAGTGAAAAATCTACTACCACTTTGTGGTTATCTAATATGTTATACAACTCAATCTATGAAGGTCTTGACTTCCATGTTTTGGTTGGACCTCTACTTAATAATTGTAATAGTTGCTAGAATCATGATTTGAATATGTGAATCATATGATTTATAATTTCATTAAACCCAAAACACGATTTACCTGCGAATCAAAGATGAGTTGTTCTGTATTATGAATAAATTGCTCTAAAATTGTGGTGAATTGGACTAAATCACTACTTCAAGCATAGTGAATCGGTTTGAATCGTTACTTTGCTAAAAACATTAATATCTTCTTAACTATATGGGTACTAAATGTGTACTATTCAACTCACCAATCCAAGTCCTGATTGCTTCACCAATCTTCGGAAAGATTCGATTATGATTTATGGTTCTCACAATGATCAATGTCTAAAATGTTAGAATCTACTGGATCTAAAAGCTATAGTTAGTATGCGGATGGCCAACGAATGTATTTTGAGACATCATTAACATAAAGAATAAGATTTCTGTGTTAGGCTGCTTCTTTATCGAACATGGTTTGTTGCTGCATTGTCAATCAGCTGCAAAACTCTTATGAAAGAGTTTAGGGAAAACATTTATTTCTTATGTTATACCATTTAGAGAAAAAGAAAATTGGGTTGTACATACAAAACATTCTTGCATGTCGTTGGTTTAGCTGGGCAAGTTCCAGAGTTTTTGGTTTTTTTAGAGGCACCAGATTTGGTTTTCATCAACCATAGAATATGCAGTGTTGTTTTCTACTCTTTGCACTTCACCATAGAATTTGTGCAATGTGAATGGGTTTATGCTTTCTTCTTTCTTAGCTTAGCTAGAAGAATGGGGACGAGTATCAAATCCAAACTCAAATTTTTATGGGGCTACAGTTCCTTTTTATGTATTTCATGGAGGTTAATTTCTATTAGAAAAGATTGCAAAGTTTTGTTCCTATTTCCTGAGATCCTGTAGAGAAGGGAAAACTCACTGTTGAATCTGAGTGCTAATGTTTCGTTGCTTTCTGTTGGAGGATTTTTTTTTTCTTTTAAAATTACATCCAGATTCTTCCTTATTTAATCAACTTTCTTTATCTAAGCTTGGAACTTCCAGTGAAAGAAAATAATAAAGTTGCACAAGCTGAGTAAAATCAACTGATTGGTGCAGCATAAATTTCTTCTTGAGAAGACCACTGATGCAGCATACTTGGTCCATGGGTGAAAGATCGCATGATAGGAAAAAGAATAAAATTTTTCATTATTGGTGAATAGTCTAATGCTGGACTTTGGTGGTTTCATAAGTGTCACTTCAATTCTGTAAGCTAGAAGTCACATCCTGTTTTACATGTGACAAATCATACTTTGATGAACTTAATAAATCCATCTTCCATGGTTGTAATTGGTTCGGAAAATAGTAGCACTTTTGATCATCTTCTGTAGACAGGGAACTTTATATGGCTAATTACTCTTATTTTCACCTTTCTCAGTGTCTACCCGCTATCAATTGTACTAGTTGGAGTTGGCGATGGACCATGGGATGACATGAAGAAATTTGATGACAAGATTCCTGCACGTGATTTTGATAATTTTCAAGTATTGTATAGCAATCTCAACTCATGATTAAGAAAATATAGAAATATTGGAATGTAAATACATAGGAATGTGATAACAAAGAAGATTTGGTACTTCTAATTTTAATTGGGTTCTGGTTTTTTGTTTCCATTGGAAGTTTGTTAACTTTACAGAGATCATGTCAAGAAATGTGAGCCAGTCCTCAAAAGAAGCAGCATTTGCTCTTGCTGCACTGATGGAGATCCCTATTCAGTATAAAGCGTGTATGGAACTTGGCTTTCTTGGGTAGGAAACCTTAACTATTAGTACAGTTCTTATACTTGAGGCTGCCTAGCTTTATGCTAATTGAAATACATTTTACTGGAATTAAGTCGGGTAACAGGGAAAGCAAAAAAGGTAGTTCCACGCCCTCCTCCACTTCGTTTCCAACACAGATTGTTGCAACAACCAAGTGATCTCTCAGGCTTAGATTCTGATGCAAATGATCGTGGCCAAGTAATGATGATTACGTCTATTTTTTTTGCTTTTGTTTTCGTTGATTTTGTATCATAGACCATGTTCATGATTTCTTGTTGTGTGTGTAGGCCTGTCCAATTTGCCTTTCTAATGCGAGAGATTTGGCCTTTGGGTGTGGTCACACGGTAAGCTATATCAGCAAAAGTTCTTGGATAATTTTTTTCCCTGGCATTCAAATGTTCTTGCAATGACTGCATATTTCAACTTCTTGCCACAGACCTGTCAAGAATGCGGTCAGTATCTGTCAAATTGTCCAATATGCCGCACGGCCATCACCCACCGTCTTAGGCTATTTACCGGCTGATCTAAATTGCTCAAGTAAGTTGATTATTTTATCAACAGGGTGTAACTAACCTTCTTTAGCCGTCTGAATCATAATCCTTCTTTGGATTTATCACACATTTGTAAAGACAGATCAGTTGCCAATAGTGTAGTTCCAAAGATTTTAAATAAAAAAAACCATGTAAAACATAAGATATACATACAACACTATCATAAATGAAGTCGAAGATGAAAAATTGTATGATTTCACAAAAATATTAATATTAAGTACTAGTGCAATAATCTGAAACTTTGGATATTGGTAATTCTTCGCTCTATTTAAATTGCATGGTATATGTTTAAAGTTCAAAGTATCCTTTTGTGGTTGAAAAGAGGGATAATTATTACCAGACACAACTCTTCTGCCCATTAAAAGCTGAGTCCATTCTCATATAGTTGTAAAAGATTAGATGAGTCATGTTCGTATTCTAACATCACTTACTTAGTGACTCACTTGCACTTTTTGTTATTTTCATTCAGTATTGAAAATATCTCCTGTACACCCTCTTTCTCCACTTACCAGATTTCATGTTGGAAGTTGAACTTAATTTGGTTTTTGAGGATGTTTGGTGTTTTGGTGTGGCAATAAAACTTTTTGCAACTTGGTCCCTAGATTATACTAGGGGTCCACTTTCCATAGCCAACCAATCTCAGCCTTTATGAGTTACAATGTGTGGAACCTACAACTATGGGGTACTACCACTCTTCACAGGGAGCATGACATTGAGTCCTTATTCCCTCCTTCATCACCTAATTTTAGATTGCTATTGATAACACTATAGCATCAAAAGTTAAATTTATGGGGTGGGTAGTTGTCTATGGGAAGATTAATACTAACAATATGCTATAGCACAGATTTCTAATGTGTGCATGTCTCCTTATTGTTGTCATCTATCCATGCAATATTCGGAGTCCATAACCCATTTATTTGGTGATCGCCCATTTGCTAGTGAGATAATGCAGGGATGGAGAATTCATTTACCACTCATGCCCTTATACAATCCTGATGCTGCTCTGTTTAATTTCTTCCCACTTATTGATAGCATTCTTCCCAATTGGAATGGTCATTGGCATGTGATTTGTTGCTCTGTCTTTGGATAGAATGGAATGCAAGAGTTTTTGAGGACATGACCAATTTGGTACAAGTACAACTTTTACTTCTGTTTCTTTTTTGGAAAAGAAATCTGTTCGTGTCTATTGGCTTGAAATATATATTGTTTTAAAAAGAAACTATCATATAACTTTATATTATTAGTGTTAAAAAGGTTATGTCCTAAAAAAAAAAAAGAAAACCCAAAACTTAGCTTCTTCGTCAATAAAACATACATTGTTACTCCGAGTATGACTTAACTCAGCAAAACCCAAAACCTCAGCTAAGCAGCTATTAGAAACCCAAAATGATGCTAGAAAATGGGAGGAATATTTAAAGATTCATGTGGTTGATGCGATTGAGTTCATGAGTTTTTGAAGTTAACTCACTACATCACACTTGCCTTGAAAATATGGCACATTTATATGAATATGTTAAATGTCTGATGAAGTCTAGTTTTTCCCCTTTAACCTATATTTTCTCCACGTGTGGCCCTTGGAGGTAATCATTTGAAACTTGCGTTTTGGAAACCGGTTATTGCTAAAACTTTGAGAAGGGCTTATTACTAAAATTAAGATTAGAGATTTAATTTACCAAACAAGTTATAGAAAATAGATTTGAGATCATTTCAATTTGCATTGAAAAAAAAGGCGCATGAATAAGAAGTTTATTTAAATAGACATATGCTCACCAAGAATAGGGGAACCTTGGTAGTTGGTCATCCATTGCCTTTTTGCTGGCTATGGTCCTTGCTGTGAAGGCTTTGCCTTCTTGTTTGTGTGTTGCTTGCTTCCATGCAGGCTTCTTGTTTGTGGTTTTTGGTACTTTACTTTGCATATTCTTCTTAATGGCTTATGTTGTTTGCTATATATATTTCCAAAATGAAGGACCAATGTGAGCCTCGTAGAATAATACTATTAGATTTGAGTGCTTGATTATGCTTTGATTCAGCAACATGATTCCAAGTTAATGCAAGATTTGGCAAAACACTTTTATTTGAATGCGTGGATAGTTATGTGGTACCAAGATTAAGTAATAGCTGCTTCTTGTGTGGAAAACATTATTGAGATATGTGAATGTTTTGTAAACAGTACTTGGAAGTTCGGACATTTCCTTTGAAAAGCGATGTTTGACCACATAGCACTTACCTTGTTGCGATGCTAATCAACTATAGTATATCTGTTATATTGTTGATCAGGATGTAGGAAGAAAGCTAGAGATGAGAAATTACATGTATCAAACATGGTTATTGTAACATAAATATTCCATTCATCTATTTCCATTGTATGACAAAGTATTACAATATTGAAATTAGTTTGAATGAATAAATTTTAACAAAATTAATATACACGATTAGCATTTGGCCGACTAGAATTTGTTTGTGGTCATCAAATTTTAAAGATCCTTGTAATGGTTGATTAAACTTATCGTACCTTTATTAGTATCATCATTAGCTCAGAAGTTTCTCAATTAGCTTTGTTACAATACACCTCTCAATAGAAATTACTTGCGAGTACAGTTACTATGCATGTGTTTGGGTTGATCATAAGAATTCTACTTAATGGGCTACTAAACTTGTTTCTTTCCCTTTGTGTTTGTAATCTCAGGAGAAGATTATGAGATGCAGAGAGATTAGCCAAGTAGCATTGAGGGAAAAATTGGCTTATTAGCTTGAATGTTATTTGGTGCTCGTGAAAATTTACACTAACAGGCCTACAGTTTTATTATGTAAACATATAACACCTGTATCTATGGTTTCTGCATGCATCACCTAAGAAATGAAGGGAGATTTCCTTTGTGCTTTATAGCCTTCCCTGTAAATTCGTCATGGGCTGATAAGTTCAGGTGGTCGTTATGGCTAGCTGAACTAGCCCACAGTTGTAAATAAGTGAGTGAAGGATTTTAGCTTTTCAACTATTTCCACCTTTGCAAGGGACATTCCGATCATATTATTTTTTCGAACTCTACATGTGCCCGAAGGTACTCGTCCACAACTGATATTTTTACATGCGGTACATCTAGTACTTATACCATTTGTAAAAATCGAAGACTTGTCCTATTCCATATTTGCAAATCATATAAGATCAATTAATTTTTAATCTCTGTTCTTTGGTTACATTTGATTTCAACTATTTGAGGGATTCATAAGATGGAGATTTATGAAATTGTGACACATGATCCTTACCCATAAATTGTGACACATGATCCTTACACAAATCATAATGTATTATTGATTCTTTGATTTGAGTTATTTTTGTTAGATTATAGAGTCACTATGTCGGGACCTCTTCTCTAAGCCAAGGGCGGCCTGATCGGCACAGTCGCCTGACGAGCCCTCTCACCAAGTTGAGTTCGCTTTACTACTGTTAAGTCTTTTTTAAATCTCACACAATTAGACGATATCAGAGTAACTAGAATACTTAGAAGTAAAATCAAGCAATAACTAAAGCGGAAGCATTTTGTTTACATTAGTTTTGTCCAAAATACATATTTAACTATTTAAGACTAGTACAACAATGATCAACCTCCAATGAAAAGGAGAAGACCAAAAAGAAACTAAGACAGGAGTCGTCAGGAAATCAGACAATTATTACGCTTTTTTCCTTGTTCGCCACTGAAGAACCTGAAATGGTAATAGAGTAGTGAGCCTAAAATTCACGTGGCTCAGTGAGTAGAAAGATCAGCATGTCAACCATAACCAATATTTCAAAACAATGCATGTATGCATGAGCAATAAAATGATATGACATTCGAAAGCATGACATAATATGAAAATAGTTATAAATAGTGCAACGGTTTCAAAAAAACCATCTTAAATTCATGCTAGTTAAAAACATATCCAGGCTAGGTTAGCTCAACAAAATCCAACCTATGATCATCGCTTGAGCGGGTCGTAGGTCAGGCGTATTGGCCACTTGAGCGGGTCGTAAGCTAGGCGTACCCCTCGAGTACCCTAACCCCGTGCTCGGTCCTCAAGTGGCATCACTCGAGGGGGTCAGAAGCTAGGCGTGTTAATCACACACCCTAACCCCATGCTCGGACCTCGAGTCTCATCTCACTATATATCCTGACCCCGCGCTTGGACCTCGAGCCTTTGGTCTTACTACCCGTGTACATCTACATATCTCAAAATCAACCAGATGTATCTAAGTCCCGTGAAACTATTCAAATCATGTCATTTCATACAAGTTTTATGCAAGGAATAAAGGTCATAGAAACACCTGAATCAAACTACTCACCTCAGGTCTTGTGCATCGATGTCCCGTCGACAATCGGCCTAGCCTCACTATACCCTCTCGAATCTGCATCAATCAAAACTCAATCTCAGCTTTATCTGTACAATGACCCAATATCTAATATCACCATCCCAACTCAGTTTTGATCAACCGGAGCCGTTTCGGTCTATCAGTCAGACCTAGTCAATTCTAGTCAACTCTGGTCAATGCGATCATCCTAGTCACCTTAGGTCAATCCATGCCCAAATTGGGTCAACATAGGCC
>JAJIYU010010233.1:0-16284 GCA_030144865.1 Tinospora cordifolia | reverse complement strand
AAAATAAAAAAAATTAGTTAAATTAAATCCTTATCTAATGACTTGGAAAGATAATGAAAGAAAATGAATTAATGGAAATTGATTTAATAACAAGATAATATGTATGAGGTGCATTGCATAAGAGATAAGCTAATGTTTGATGGGTCATAGGATAATTGAAAAAAATAAATAAAAATCAAATTAGAAGATAATATTGATGATTTGGTAAGATAATAGCTCATTTTATGAAAAGATTAATTATAAGATAATGTTTATGATGTGTCAAGATGATCAAGCCACTGTTGTTGACTAAATATGCATTTAATGTTGTGGTGACTTACCCTAAACTAAAACTATAAAAACCCCCTCTCATTCTCTCATTTCTCATTCAATTTGCTCACATTCCATCCCATCTAAATTGCTCAAAAACACTCATTTGGGCAAGAGAGAAATCAAGAAAGAAAGAAGGAGAGGAAAAAGGAGAAAAAGAAAAGGAAAAAAAAAAGAAAAAGAAAGAAAATAAGGGAAAAAAAGAAGAGGATTCGCGCACTTTGAAAATCCAACACTTCGGATAAACCATTTTTACCTGTTTTCAATTTGGAATTATTATAGAAATTGTGATTTATAGTTTTCATAGTGTAATTTTCAATACAAGGCATTAGGTTACTGCGCAACCCAAAAATTAGGGCATATTTTTCCTAGGAATGAAACTATACAATATATATATATATATATATATATATCATTGTATTTAGATTTATGAGTAGAATACAGACATGTATATGATTTGTACCTTCGTTGATCCTAGAAAATTATATGGTAGTTGGAAGTCAACACATAGGGGGTATATCCATTAATACTGAAATTTTAGTCGATTGGTACTAAAATGTCCAAAATAAAACTCAGAACCTAATGACACTAAAATTAGGATTTTTGGAGGTCAATGGACACATAAAATTCACGTTTATGCGATTTGAGGATTAATTAATAAAGATAGAAAAAATGTATATAGGGTAAAAATAATGATAAATAATGGAAAAAATGTTATACAATATTGCATAACATTATGAAATACTTATTAAGGAAGTATATAACATAGGAAATAATATTTATGTATTGAACCGCCAAATTTATGAAAGTGGCTGGTTATTGTGTATCAAAGGTGGGACACATGTCAACAATACATATTTGTAGTATTTTGAGTCAATATAAAGGCTTAATTGACCTTGTTAACCACGTTGACCTCATCGATTTGACAGGTCGGCAAGAGTTAGGTTTAAATAGAGTTGACTATAGTTGACCAAGTCAATCCTTTGATTGACCAAAGACCATAAAGTTAGAATTTGAGCCAAGTTTTATGTAGATATTAAGAAACTAAGTTGATCACGCAGGATCAAACATCAACGGGACGCAACCGGTCATTAGAGGAACACCAGGAGCTAAGCATCCTTGTGAGTAGTGTTTTCTAATTTATTACTTACGTATTGAAATGCATTTACAATCTTTAAATGTGATTTAAATGAAAATGTGCACCGCATATCGAGGTCCGGGTGCGAGTTAGGGTATTGAATGTGGTAGAGCATTGAGAACGAGTGGTTGTTGTACCCGGGGGTGCGGTCGGGCCAGGTCTATCAATTGAGGCTCCCCTAGATTATTTAGTGACCACCTAGCACAGAGTGCCCTGAGGGGGGTTCTGTGGGCCCAGATTGGGGTCGTCACCTATACTCCTAATGGTCGGGTTTCTCCCGCTCGAGTGGATTTATGTGTTTTTTGCATTAAAATTGGTTTCAAAATAGAAGGTGCACAACTGCATAGTGGATTTAGCATTCATTAACTGTTGCATTCATTCGCATTATTATTATTGTGCATTCATACATGACATTGCTTTCCTAGAATTCTTGTTCTAAGTTATAGATTAGGTTACATTACTCACTGAGCCGTTGTGGACAAAATTGGCTCACTACTCGAACATTTCAGGTTCTTCTTCTGTGGTCATTTCATGAAGCACACCTCGTTTACTTCGATAGGTTTCCTCACGTGGTTTACTGTTTTGAGAGTTAGTATAATGTATAGGAAGTGAGGAAAATATTGTAGACGTTTTGACTTAAGCATTTCGCTACTGCTACATTTAGGACAGTGTATATATAATTAACTTTTGTATAAAAAAAGATTTCTACTGTACTTATTTGTTTTAGTTGTTTTTGCATTTATTATGATTACTCTGATAGTGTTATATATGGTGTTGTGAAGAGGCTTAACCGTGTTTTGGGCAAACTCAGTTTGGGAATGGGTTTGTCAGAACATTGTGCTGGTCGGTTCGTCCTTCTTCCTAGGGAAGGGGTCGGACACATAACCTATGTTTTATCTCTAATAGCTATTGTAGAAGAACTAGGAGTCACTGCAAGAGTCGAACACCCAACCCTCTTGTATCCAATCTGTCCACACGGATAATATGTAAGGGGTGGCCTTTGTCCTCCTTGGTAACTCTGATTCTGTCCACGGCCTTGACTATGGCCTCTTCTTCGGCCCCCATAAAATGTATTTTGCTACTCTGTTGGTGGCTATGACTAAACAAGAATGGTCGCAAGTGCAATTGTCATTGTGGCGGCCTAATTGGGAGCAATGCTCGATTGTTCCTCTAAAAACTTCCTCTTCTTGTGCCTTTGGTGATGACCACAACCCCTATAACCTCTAGATCCACCCCTATATGACGGCTGAGTTTGTAGCTATGCCTGTTGTTGTGCCTGTGGCTGAGGAATGCTACCTAGTACAATGAAAATCTCACGGCGGTCATCCAGCCCGTCCATCTCATACTGTAGGGCCTCCCTCTAGATCTCCTCTATGGTTTGAGCCCTAAATGTGAACGTCACTTGCCTGATAGCGACCCTCAGTCCTTGTTGATAAAATCTGGCTCTCTCCCTCTACTTGACTATCAATCCTAGAGCATATGCCTCTAACTATAGGAACAGATGTGTATACTTTCTTACTGTCATGGTCCTTTGGCACAAGCTCAAAAACTCAATCCGTGTGTCAATCTATCCTCTATTTTTTTCAACTTCACCGCATTATCTGTTGGTGTTTTGGTCCTCCTAGTTTGTTTATGTGATTTGTAGTCATCACTCCATTCATAGAAGTCCTTTCCCAATACCTAAGTACACAAACTCTCTCGATGTTATTTGCTATCTATCTTTTGCTCAAGTTAAACTAAAGTTAGGATCCGAGGTCTTTAATGTGGCGTAGTTTTAGGTATAAGTGTGAAAGGTTTTAAATTTTGACTCAAATGCATACTCATAACAATAATAACAACCTTCTTCGTTTGGTCATTATATACATGATCCCATGTTGTACACTCTTTTGTTTTTGGTTTTTTGATACCCTCAACTTTGCTTTTATAGCTCTGCCAAACTTATAATTTCACATGCATTTCAGCTCCATACATACCCCTAAACAAATTGGAAGGTCAACATTCGTCAATAAGACTAACTGAAATCATTATCATTACTATGAGTGCACACTAATAGGTTCAATTGAGATAACCATGAAAAGTAATGTGTGTATTTAGTATTTGTTATTTCAAAGAATTAGGTTTAACGGCTCAAAATTGGTTGCAAAGGGATTTTTAAGTGATGAGATCGGTCTTTAGGCTCAAACTTAAACAACAATGGCATACATCCTTTCCCTCCTAGAGTTATTCTTAAGTAATGTTCCGAATAGAATCGAATATTTCAGGAGTTTGTGGTAAATTATCTCTACTTTTGTTGTGATTTCCACTTCACACTTTTCTCAGTTTTTGAATCCTCAATTCACCTAAGACTAAAGAGTTTTGTCAAGGTCAAATTTTGGATTAAACCAAGCATACAGACTATATGAATTGGTCCTAAGTTATTTATCTCATCACACTAAAAGAAATTTCAATTTCATAGGTCACTCAATGAATTCTTTAACGAAGTATGGCATGGTTTAAGCTAACATATAGCCTACATGCTTATGTCCTAATGCAAGGTGCCTGCACAAAGTTTTCATGAAAAAGATTTGTGATATGCCTATCAATATGCAGTATATGATCAATGGAGTACAAAAATAAAAAGAAATTGACTTGAATTGGAGAAGAATTCTTTTAATGTGCACCCCCAAACTTAAACTTTGTCTTGTCCTCGAGAGCACAATTCCAACATGTCATTTCAAAACAAGGAGGTATCACACTGATTGATTCATGACCATCCATATAACTGCTTGCTCTCGAACGTGCATAGAAGAAACAAATAACAAGATTAGTCAATATTATCACATACATCATCCCTTGAAAAATAAACTTGAAGCATTTGAAGTTAAATCACCTTAGTAGTAATTTCAAAAAGGTTTAAAGTTTAGGAGCATAACAAACAAAGAATCATCCCAAAAGAAAAGAAAATCAAGAGTCATTGGTCTATGTCGTCACGAAAACACTTAGCGTCTATGATATGATCTAAATCATCTGCACCTCTTGCAACATCATCGTCACTATCATCATCCTCATCTCCAGCAGGTGGTGCGTGCTACAACAAGTGATGTCCATATAGGGGGCCAGACAGGGTGGAAGAGGTGCTGACTGTAGAAGCTCTAGATGGGTAATGTACCATATATAGTGGAGGTTGGCTATCCCATGAAGAATAGCATGAGCTTCTGACACTGAGGAAGTAAGGGGGGAGCTACAACTGGTTGAGGTAGAGCAAATGTGGAAGGTGTCTCTACGAGTCTCCTCCTCTTCATAAGAGCAGCAATAAGCATCCGCACTGAGATATGATCCTTCATCCTTAGTGTCGTATCTCAATGATCGTGGCCCACCAACCAGGTTGTACAGTCGCCACCCACAGACCAATAGAGTGTACCATGCACTACTCTAAATATATCCATAGAGTGTACCATGGTACCACTCTACCTCGGATTATCATGATCCAATGTTTGCACCTCGGAACCTCTCATCATTAGGTTAGGTCGGCACATCTAGAGATCCTTCAATAAGCTCTATCTCAAAACTATTAAGATCCAATGTCCCCACCTCAGAACCTCTCATCCTGAGGCCAGGTCGGCATATCTGAAGATCAGTCATATCTCAACGTAATATACAATCCGTGTGGCACCTAATTATGCAAAAATTATAAGTAGAATAAAAGACTAGCTAAATACATCAAATTACTACTCACAGACTAGGTCGACTACCGACGTTCTCCCAATTGCCGGTCGCGTCTCTCAATATCGAGCGAAATACCAAAAGCTCACATTGTCGACATGTATTTCACTTTTGATATACACTACGTGACCTCTTCACAAATTTGTTATAATATACAATAAATAGGAAAAATTAATTATTTCCTATGTTACCCATTTTTTCCAAGTGAACTAATTCATAATGTTATACTACAAATATAATGCTATATAATGCTATATAACATTACATAATTAATCATAGCCTTATATGTAATCAATTAACATTTTTGTAACATTAATCATATGTAGATGACCTTGTACATACATATAATATTAATCTATACATTATTAAACCAATTGCATAAATGTAAATTTAATATATTTATTGATCTCCAAAAATTTTAATTTTAGTGTCATTGAGTTCAGAATTTTATTTTGAACATTTCAGTACCTGCCAACTAAAATTTCAGTGCTAATAGATATAGCTCCTATGTGTCAACTTTCAACTACCATATAAATTCTAAGGGCCTAAATAGGTAAAAATAAAGTGCATATCTATATTCTACTTGTTGATTTGAACACAATGATATATATATATATATATATTTCATAGTTTTACTCATGGAGAAATTACACTCTAGTTTTGTGTCACACAATTAACTAACACTTTTATTGAAAATTACTCTAAAAAAATTGTAATTCATAACTTTCATATCAATTCTAAATTAAAAAGAGGTGAAAATATTTTACTCAAAATATTGGATCCTCAAAAATAACTTCTCTTTTCCTCTTTTCTTTCCTTTTCTTCTCTTTTTTTCTTCTTTTTTTTTTTCTTTTCTTGGATTTTCGTTTCTCCTTTTCTTTCTTTCCTTTCCCAAATCAAGTTGAACAAATTTGAGAATGAGAGAATGAAGTTGCTTGAGACCTCATACACATATATATAGCCATCTCTTTAGGTGAGTCCCCCTCAAAAGTAAATGATAAACCTTGACTTTTCTTTCTTTTATCCACACACATCATCATCCCTCATCTTGTTATTATTTATTTATTTATTTCTCTCATTATCCCCAACCAACTCATCCCTTCATCAGTTAAGTTAAGGATATATATATATATATATCCTTAACCGATGAAGGGAGATGTCAAGGATAATCCTTTCGGTCTTAACGACAACTATAAACAAACAATTGATTGAAACAACTAATGTTTGAAGGTGTTTGTATGTCATTGTTTTAATTATTATTATTATGCTTGAAATGTGTTTGGATTGATCCATTGGGCTCCTTTGAGCTCACCCCTTCCATTTTTCTAGGTACGCATTGAACTAGATGACCTATTGAAACATGGTGAAGTCTTTTAACCTAGTCCTAATTGGCCATTGGGCCAATATTCATATTTTTCGTTCATTTGTCAGTTATTTTAATTCAATAATAATGTAATGACTAATGAGTCAAGTTTAATTATAGTATTGTTTTTTTTTTCATGATATGAGACATGGTTATGAAGTAACATGCTCGACCTTTTGTTGACCACATGATTATCATTTAATATTTATTTATCTCCTTGCACTTATTGCACTCAATGACATTTTCGAAATTTGGCCTTGATGCAGTTGTGTGACTAGAGTTCAAAGTGTTATAGTTTTTTATAGTAACGGATATGCCCACATGAGCCCAAGTTAGGAACCATATTGTAAGAAAATTCTTCACCAATTTGGAAGGGTGCCTCCCAACTTGTCTACAAAATTAGTAAATAAAAGAAAAAAAACCATCATTTCCTCCTAATGCTCCAACAACCACAACCAGCTGTTGGAGACTCAATTAGAGTGCCCTAGAAGCTTTAAAACTTAGTAATCCTTGTGAGAAATCTTGGGTTTGAAGAGTTGCAATACATAATTCAATTTGAGGAGCATTGGAGAACTTAGTAGAAAAGAGGTAAAAAGTAGTTAAAGCTGAGTCTTTTAGCAAATTGCTTGAGGTAAAAAGCATGATGTCACTCTTTTATGTGAATTTTATAAATTTATGTAGGTTAATGGTGGTTCTAACTCGAAGATTTAGTGGAAAATTGAGTGCAAAGTAGGTTAGAGCACTACTAGTAGTAGGAAACCCACCTTTAGAGCACACACTGAAGAGAATTTTGCACATGTTAGAGCTTGAGTTTGAGGGTGAATTTTATGCAGAGATTGGACACTGTTAAACTATATAAATAACTCCCTAAAATCCTCAATGATTGTGTCATTTTATTGGTGAGAAGATAGCATGAAAACATTGTTGAAATTCTTCATGAAATTTTGGGAATGTGTGATAACTTTCAAGGTTGAAACTGTCATGATGTTTAGCAGAGAGTTAAAAGATGTTTTTCCTCTATTTTATGGATGTCTTTAGTGAGGTTTATACTATAATTATTGGCCATGAAGTCTGTATCAAATGAACTTAGAATGCATGCTAAAATATAATTGAATTTATATAGGAAACTATGCTATGTTGCTATTTGTTTTTGAGTCTAATTTGATGAATTAAATGACAAAGCTAGGATGTCCATTCAGACATGAATGTTGGTAGACATGCCTATGGATCACTTCATTGAATGCATACCAAATATGAGCTTGTTTGGTTTAGATTCAATTAGGTAATTGATGTGATTTTCATATATATTTCCTATGTCAAATGAAAATTTAGCAAGCTAGTGATTTAATTAATTGATTATGTTAGAAGTTTCCAAATGGTATGAAACTTGGTGTAAGTGCTTTTTGGGTAAATTTACTTACTATTCATAAAATTTGAGCTCATTTGGATATTGTTCAATAGGGTAATTGCATTGGTTTCTAAACCCCTATCATGTTATCTGGGCAGCAATGATGACTAAACATTAAAGTTCCTAAACTACACTGAATGTAATCCAAAAAGTGTAGTTTAAAATTCTGGTGTCAATTTGGTATGTGCAATATATGTTGGTCAAATTTTATAACTGCCACAACAAAACTCAAAATATTATTGCACAAGTTGAAACCAAGACTAGCAATATGTGTGTCATGTTTTTAAGGTGATTTTATGGATTGAGTCGACTAAGCTAGAGTAGTCTTATAAAATCAAAATTTGGTAAACATGTGATATTTACGATTCTTGTATCTAATTTTTGTCTCAAAATAATAAGGTCAGATAGGACAAATCTTTGAAAAAGTAACTGCCTATCATTGTGCTAAGACCTAAAAATTAAGACCTGATAACAGAGTTAGAAAAAAATAATAAATTCCCTCAAAAATATGAAATAAAATTTTAATTTAATTTAGAGAATCTAGGATGGATCTGAAGAATTTTACAAGACTCTAAATGATGACTTGATCGCAGAAAAATTGAAAATTTATCATGCCGTCGTGATAATGAAAACAAAACATGTTAAGTATGGAAAATATGATATTTGTCCATCTTTCACCAAATTTGACTATGTTTGACCAAGACATGGCATGTTGACCCTCCAAATCAATAGATGGTCACATAAGGTTTAACCATGTTGACCAAGAATTGACCAACTTGACTTAGGATTTATTGTAGTTAACCGCATGTTGAAGGAATTCTAGAGATAGATGGAGTCAAATAAAATACAAATGACCGAAATTCACATGAAAAATGCATAGGAAAGCATAATATAGGTTGAGATGTTAATAAAGGTTTTGCATGAAAATTGCAACCTTTTTGTGAGTAGTGTTTTCAATTTGTAGCTAAACTTGTTATTTTATATTAAAAAGAAATGACTAATTTTTACATGTGTTGAGATATCATTATGGCTTTGCAATGAATTAGTCTTAAAAAGGTTTTAAATGTGCACCACGCTCGACTCGGGACAAGATGTAATTAAGATAAGCACTTGAGAGCTATAGTTAGAGCACTTGGAGGATACATCTAGGTCTAGTCCACTCGAGGGCTCTAGTTAAAGTATGTAAAGGATACGCCTGGGTCTAGTCTATTTGAATGGCCAATACACTTAATTTTTACTTACTCGAGTGCTTTTGATTTTGAAAACTTTAGCATGTGATTTGGAAATGAATTTGAAAGAAAAGAGTATACAAATGGACTTGACAATTGTCACCTTTTATAATGATGATATATTGCATTCCATTGCATATTATTTACTTCTTAAGCATAAATGCATTGTTTTATAGAATGCTTGCACCAAGTTTTATTTTGTTTACATAGCTCATTGAGCTTATTATTGAACTTGGGTTCACTACTCTACTATTTTCTTACATATCAGGTCTCTCTATTGTTGATAAGGGTAAGGGTGCCATTATAGCTTAAGCCCTTTAGTGCTTCTGTTATTAAGTTAGTCTGTTAACTTTTTAATGTCTAAACTTAGGAAGGAAAAATGTACGTGGTTTAAAACTCATGAATAAATTTTGAAAAAAAAAAATGCTCCACCAATTTTTGCATGATGGTAAATAACTTACTTTCAATTTTTCATTGTTATTAAACTTATTATTTTCATAATTCATTATCTTGTTATGATTACTCTGACGTCTTATTGTTAGTAATTGGATTTGAGGTTTAGCAATAGTTAGATGAGCTTGACTCTCTAAGTGGGTTCATTAGGCCATTGTGCCAATCGAGTCATCCTTTGGTCTAGGAAAGTGGTTCCCAATAGTAAAATATGATTATAAGGACAATTAATGTATGTCACTGAACGTTAAAGCTTTTTGACAACACCTTCATAGGTGACATAAGCTTGAATGTTGTCATATATTTAAGATTATTGACATTTCATGCTGTTCGTAGACTTAATTTCTTATAATAAGTTTTATGATTTTAATATATTAAAGAAAAATTATAATATTTTTGCTTCTCATTAAGACTGTAACTTCAGGCGCAATTATTCATAACATCTTTTGCATTACAATATATTAAATTGAAAATAATAAGATTTTGACTAAACTTTTCCATATAGCTTCAAGCTATAAAATTTGTTTACAAAGTTTTTTTTTCACATGAATTAATATATAAAAGAAATTTTCAATCACACGCATAGTTTTCTTAAGTAGCTTGAAATAATAAATAAAATATTGAAAATATATATTATAACAAGCAAAGTTAACTCAACACTAAATAAAAAAAAGTAATTATGATTATAGTTTTATTGCCAATATGATTTTTTTATTTAGATAAATAATTTCCTCAAAGAGCAATCTATATTTTTCATTTTTGAAAAATAATATCTTCTATTTTTTATTCTCTATATCTCTTATGGCATCATACTAATTATTTGAAAACTATGACCACTGTTGTATAATATATATATTATAATAATTATATTTTCATATCAATAATTATTAACAAATGTAACGTTCACTTTAAGAAACGTATAATACTAGTTGATCGA
Organism: Tinospora cordifolia; assembly: GCA_030144865.1. Classification (NCBI taxonomy): domain Eukaryota; kingdom Viridiplantae; phylum Streptophyta; class Magnoliopsida; order Ranunculales; family Menispermaceae; genus Tinospora; species Tinospora cordifolia. The sequence continues at coordinate 5,748 of JAJIYU010010233.1, read as the reverse complement.
GAATAATAACTTTTTATCAAGGTAATCCTTATTCTACTTATGCATCAAAGGTAGTTAAGCAATTCATGTTCATGAGGATTATTTATTTTCCCGACATCCATAACATAAGTACTAAATAAAAAGAAATATATTCACATCTTATTTTTTTTATTAAAAATATTACTTATATAAATTGGTATGCAACCTCCAAGAACGAGTAGTGAGAAAAAAATCTTGTTCAATAATCAATCTCCTAGGATAAGATTACTTATCCTACGAGATGACTTATCTACTATCAAATCAAACTTATAATATTATTTGTATTATAAAAATCAAGAGTGGAGCATAAATAATATATTGTTGAAGCCCCTTTCCTAGGCTGAGAGGCGGCTCGACCAGCATAATGACTTGACGAACCCACCCATCAAGCAAGTTTGTCAATCATTGTTATGTCTTTCTAATTGTAACAATAAGTGACATTAGAGTAATTTAAGCATTCATTTTATGAAGTGTAAGAGAAAATTGTAACGACCTATATTTTTAGACATTGAGTCGATGAGTTTGACAAGTATTTTTATATATGAATTAATGAATTATAAATAAAAATATATGATTTTACAGTACTTGTATAAATTAATGAGTTGTATTATATAAAAAAAGAATAATAACAAAATAATAAATAAATATCATGGGGAGCTTAGTCAGGAAAAAAATGATTGAATGAAATAATTGCCACATATATATGATATAGAGGTACATATATAAAATGATATAAATAATAATAGTGATGATTTGGTGAGATAAAGGAGAGACTTTGTAGAAAAAAAAAAACATACATATTTATAAAAGGATAAGCGAACCGTGGATGGATAAAGGAAGTTGACAATTTGGGTCTTTTGGTGGGACCCACCCAAAACAAATCCATATATAAAGAGGTGTTGTCTTCTCTCTCCCAAATCACTCCCCACATTCTCTCAAACTCTAACTTGCTTACCGTGGGGGAAAAGGAATTTTTAGAGAGGAAAGAAAAAACGGAATAGAGGGGAGGAAGAAAAGAGAAAGAAAAGGAAGAAAAAGGGAAAAGAAAAACTACCTACATTGTGAAAATTTGTCATTTTGGGTGAGTTAATCTTACCTATTTTCAATACAAACTAGCTATAAAAGTTATAAATTCAAGTTTTTTTAGTATAATTTTTAATAAAAATATTAATTTATTGTGTGACCTAAAACTATGGTGTATTTTAACTAAGAGTAAAACTGCTTAATATGTATATCATTGTATTCATAGCAACGAGTAAAACATAGATATATATAATTTATTTGTATCAATATAGACCCTTAAAATCTACATGGTAATTGGAAGCTAGCATATAAGGAATATATGTATTAACAATGAGATTTTAATTAACCAGTACTGAAATGTCAAGAATGAAATTTTAGACTCAATGAACTAAAATTAAGATTTTTTAAGATCAATTGATATATTAAATTTGCATTTATGCAATTTGAGGAATGATAAATAAAAAATGTACACAAGATTACATAATGTCAAATAATAGATAATGTTATATATATGTCACACCCCAGTCCCTGCGCTAGAATCCCTATCGCGCCTTCGTTGGGCCTTGTGTAGCACACTCGCAGGCGCCCCCCTCGGCTGTGATGTCGCACGCGAGGGTCGATGTCCGCTGGAGCACCAAGATGTGTGACTTCAATCATTTTCTTTAAAAATCAAGTTCAATTCATCATGCAAAAAATGTTTTCTGTAATGCATTGATCAAATAAAGTTTCAGCATGCTTCAAAGATCCAAAATCTTAACATTGAGATTTCCATATATAGTAATACCGAAAATCAAAATATCATCAGAAATCTTCAAATCTCAAAATATTCATCCAAAATCATTCGAAAGCATCACTATTCATTCATAATATTTCAAACCATGAGATAGCATCCTACTCTTCAACATATAATATAAACAAGTAATAGGCTTAAAGGCCAAGGTTTCAAACAATGTTTCGAAATATAAAACAGTTCTATTGACACAAAAATGATAATCAGCTAAGCAACATGCCCATGTTCAAAATGCACAAAAACTAGAAGTAAAATTAGAGTACAACCACTCTCTCAAAATACTCTCCACCAGTCTCCAAGATCTAACCAATCTCATTGAGCACCATGCCCATGAGTACCTGAGAAATAAAAATGGGGTGAACTCAAAAGCCTGGTGGATCTCCAGACCAGAATACAAAACATGCACACATTTTCATCATATTAGGTCGTTTCAATCATTTTATTGGTCTTTCTCATCGAATTTTAGATTAACCGAAAGAGTTAACACTCTCGGTATCCCTCGTTGTGATCCTGGAGCAAATATGGGGGTAACGCTTAATGGTCGTCTACCTTCAGGATCACAATACAAGAAGAGAGATCATAATGATTCACAGTTCAAGTATCACAACCTATCGCAGTTCGGCCCAGGTTTGGGATACCCACGATGATGCTCTAGCTACACCATAACAGGTAATATATGTGATGTACCAATAGACCGTCCACTGCTCTGGTATTGGAATTTTTTAATAAACCTTTAATCTTCTTTAGTTGTACAATCAATTTTCATTCCATATAAGCACATCGTGAATTTCATAAATAAAATAATCTATGAAACCAAAGCTATGTGAATCATTCAACAAACACTCGAACATTTCTATATCTAGAAAACATGTAACCAAACATCATGTTGTCACCTCAATTCAATCCAATCAATTAATTCCTAGCATGCTGCTAAGTACAGGTACTGTAATCAAACGTCATGTTTTATACTTGAAGTCCGCATAATATTAGTAAGCTAGGAAGTCCCACTCACCTGTATGTGTCAGACAAACCCTTGCGCCACTCAACGGGGATGTGTTGCTCCTCGACACTCATTACTTGTCAATCTGAAATCAACATTCATAAATTTAATTTTCTAATCATTGAAACCCCCAAACTACATCAATAGCCATCATACATATCTAATCAAGATCACCCATATCAAATTCCAATTAAAGCGTTCCCCAAAATTTGAATTTTCCCTTTACCATATCAACAAGCAAAACTATATTCATTTTCTTCTAAATTAAGAATTAAACATATTTAAAACTGACCACTATATCAAAGGATGAGCAGATTGAGTTTTATTACGTATCAAAAGAAGTACACCCTCCAAAACCTCCATATTCTCTCAAAAACTTGTAGATCCATCAAAAATTGCAAATGAATAGTCAAAGCTTTTAGAATTTAGTCTAGAATTACTTATTCATCAATTTAAAAGGAAGATCTAAGCTCATTCCGCTCTGGATTGTTCCGTGTTTCAAAAACCCCAATTTGCAATAAAACCACCTATTACTCTACAAAACTTGAATCAAACAATTGAAGACCATTAAAGTCTTACCTTAGGATGATAGATCCCCTTTGAAATAGCTTTGAATTACTCTTAGTTGCTCTTGGATCGTCTGTCAAAAATTTGGATCAAAATGAGGATCAACACGTTGAAATTGGTTTTAAAAACCCTCTTTTTCGTGTGTGAACAGTACCACGTGGTACTGTTAACGAATTTTTTTTAAACTTAATCTCATTTTCATTTTTTTCCAAACTTTAATTTATACCTATATCCATTTAAAAATCATGTTTTCAGACATTTTAATATTCATTTAATATTTTTTTAAATTCACTTTCGATGTGTTAGCATTAAAAACTTTCGGGTATTACAATCTACCCCCTTAAAAGAAATTTCGTCCTCGAAATTTAAATAGAGAGTACCTGCAAAATGTGTCCACTCAGGTGCTCCTGATAAAGATATCTGGGTACTTCCTCTACATCTCACTCTCTAGCTCCTAGGTTGCCTTCTCCAGGTCACGTTACCTCCACAAGACCTTGACCAAGGGAATGTCCTTCGTCCTGTGACTCTACACCTTATGATCAAGTATGCTAACAACTGGTTCCTCGTAAGTGGCATCATCCTGAAGTACTACGTCCTCCCACTATATAATATGAGAAGAGTCTTGCTGGTACTTCCAGACTATCGACACATGAAATACATTATGTACTGAGAAAATTTTGTTTGTCAAATCCAGCTCATAAGCACATGCACCAACCCTTCTAAGAATCTCAAATGGACCGATTTATCGTGGTGCTAGCTTCCCCTTCACTCCAAACTGTTTAATTCCCTTCTATGGGTTAATCTTTAAGAATACTTGATCACCTTATTGGAACCCTAAGGGTTTCATCCTCTTGTTAGCATAGCTCTAATCTCTACTCTGTGTTGTAGCTAGCCTTTTTAGATCTGCTTAACTTGTATATTCATTTCTTCAATCAACTCGGGTCCAGTGAGTACCTGGTCTTCAAAATCTGTCCAACAACATGGTGATCTGCAAGGTCTGCCATAGAACGCCACATATGGAGCCATCTTATGCTCGCCTGATAGCTATTATTATATGCAAACTCAACTAAATGTAGATGCTTGCTCCAATTACCTTTGAAATCCATGACACATGCTCTCAACATATCCTCAAGTGTATGTATGACCCTTTCTAACTAGCCTTTTGTTTGTGGTTGAAATGTTGTGTTCAATGTGTGTCTGGTTCCCAATTCCTTCTGTAAGCTATGCCAAAACTAAGATGTAAATCTAGAATCTCTATCTAACACCATCATCTTGGGAACACCATGTAGTCGCACAATCTCTCTCACATAATGCTCACTCAAGTAGGTAGAAAGTGTGCTACCTTTGTTAGTCAATCTACTATGACCCAAATAGCGTCTTCCCCTTTTTGACTTCTCGGCAGGCTACGAACAAAATCTATTACAATGTTGTCCCATTTCCATTTTGGAATTTAAAGCGGTTGCAATACTCTTGAAGATTTCTTGTGCTCGACCTTTACTTACTAACAAGTTAGACACCGGAAGACCTACCTGGCTAAGTCTCTCTTCATCCCTCTCCACCAGAAGGTTTTCTTCAAATTCTAGTACATTTTATCACCACCTGGATGCATAGTGTACTTCGTGTGATGTGCCTCAGCCATTTTGGTTCTTTTCGTTTGTCCAAAACTTGGTACGCAGATTTTATTTCCCAATTTTAGTGCACCATCTGTATCAACCCTGAAATTTGTATGCCTGCCCTGTTTAACGCTCTTTATCAGCTTTGTACCACTTATCAAATTTCTACTTTTTTTTCATCTAGCATAAAATATCTAGCTAGCAAGTCATTGCATACAGATATGCCTATGTCTCATCTATAGCTATCCCCATATTATACTAACTAATCAGCTGATACAATTGTCCCACTTCATCATCCTTCCTGTTGGATTTTCTACTAAGAGCATTCGCCACAACATTCATCTTACTCGGATGATAGTGTAGCTGAAAGTCAAATTCATTAAGGAACTCAATCCATCTCCTCTGTTTGTGTCGCGACCCCTTTGCAGGTGACGTCACGACCGACACAGAATTCCCAAACATGTCAAAACTCTGACATGTCCGAAAATCCCGTAAGCCTTTGTAGCCAAATCACCCAGTTATTTCTAAAAATTTTGACAGAGTCTCCTCTAAAAATATAACATTTCACAAATTTCAAAACACCTGATAGTCACCATCATATACAAAACCACATATTTTCTTTCATACACATAACCATACATCCACAAAATCCATCATTTCTTAGTAATATATTCAAATGACAACACATTTATATCCATTTCCCAAAATAATAATCTAACTAATGTTTACACTTCTCA
>JAJIYU010010232.1:0-16336 GCA_030144865.1 Tinospora cordifolia | reverse complement strand
AGAACATGAGACTAAAATAAATAAATTCAGCATATAATCAAACTGAAAATTCAATCATGGAACACTCAAAATCATGCATCACATATTGAAATAAAACCTAAACATGATACTGCGCATGACATGATTAATGTGCATGCATAAATTCAAATATGAATCAAATCTAGAATTGAAAAATATTTTAGCATGCTTAAACTGAAATTATTCATGATTTCAAAAATTAAACAACCAATGAACACGCTAGAACTTTGAATAAGAAAAAGGGGTGTAAGAGAAATCACTTCCACCTTGTGTTGCTTTCTCCCCAAAGTTGAAGCAATGGCTCTCAAAGCTCAATCACCAAGAGAATCACCCAAAACCAATTCCCAACCCAATGAACTTCTCACACACGAGAGGGAAAAGAAAGCGAGAAGGGGAGCCAAGAAGAGGGCTTAGAGAACAAGATGACAATTCAACTCTTGTTTCTTGGGATGAGTTGAAGTGTGAGCATGGGGGGTTTATGTAGTTTTTAATAGTGTATAGAATGGCAAGTTTGTGGTGTTTTCATTATAAGAAACTTGCCAATCCTTCAAAATTTCGTGCCCCCCAAGCACAAGAGATTAGCAAGTGATTTTTTTGGAAATTTTTCAGATTTTAGAAACAAATTTTTTAATTTTTGAAGTTTTTTTATTGATTTAATTCAAATTTTCGGTTATTATTTTCGGAGCAAACGATCCTGACCGTCAGATCGTTCTCGATCGCCACATCAGGTATTCGATCTGGCGGGTTGCATCTGAGCCGTTAGATTTTCCTCAAGAATGATGTTGGATCCTTGATCGTTAGAGGAACGTGAATTTGGGCCATCCGATTTCCTCGAGCGCGGTGTTGGTTCGCGATCTCTAATTAACGAGTTTGCTCTGGACGCTCGGATCGTCCTCAAGACACGCGTTTCACGATGAACGAAATTCATCTTTATCGTCTCATCGTCCCTGATTGTTTCGGGTCGTCCGATTTCCTCGATCGAAGCATCCGTTCGCAATCTTCTCAAAGCGCCGATTTGGGTCGTTTGATGGACCTTGAGTGACGCGATTGATCAGAGATATCTCGAATCTGGGCCTTCCAATTTTCCTCGAGCGCAGTACTGTTCGCGATTGATTCCTGCAGCTTTGATCTACGCCATTGGATGGATCTCGAGCATCGCATCCGATCTTGATCACTGATCCGGGCCGCACGATGAACTTCGAGTGTAGTGTCATCCGTGATCAGATGAGACGCATCCGAACCGTTAGATCAGCCTTATTGTTTCTGGGCCGTCTGATCTTATTGATTCGGTGCTCCTGGGTGCCATTTTGGACTTCAATCTCATTCGTTGGATTTTATAGATTCGTTTTGGACCGTTAGATGCATTTTCTAATTACCAAATTGCTTTCTAATAATGTTATTGTCCCAATTTTGCTAATTAGACACTTTCTAATTGATAAAAACTTGATTTTCTTGTATATTCCTTTCTATTTTGATGATTTGCTAATATTTTTTCCTTTCTAATTATTTAATATTGCATTTATTTGATATTTTTCTTTTTCCTTAATATTTTTAATGCTAATAATTAAGTAATCTACATTTTCAATTTTCATATATTTTTATTTATTTCATATTTTATTTTCAGATAATAATTTATGTAATTATACACTAATATTTACATAATGCTTTATTTATTTTTAATAAATATATGTATACTACATTTTTATTTAATTATATAAATTTTTTTGTGTACATATTCCTATATTATGTAGTATTCACATTTATTGTGCTAACACACACCTTATTCATACACATATTAACCTATGTGTGTATATATACTTTATTTTTATTTATTTATTTTTTAAGCAACTGTTTAAATTTCATAATTAATTCTACTAAATTGACATTTTCATTTAATTATCAAATTAAGGTCTTATTTGCCTAATTCTTTATTATATCTCCAATATATTTTATTTTTCATGTTCCAACCCACAATTTGCACCAAAAAATTTCTTAAAATCTTTGGAATTAATTCACTTAACTTATTTTATTTATTTTAAATTATTTGACAAAATTCTGGGGTATTACAAGTTATCTCCAAGGTTTGTCGAACCCTTTGAAATACTTAAAAGAATCGGGGAATGTGCTTATGAGTTGGACCTACCAAACCGGATGACTTCAGCACATAACATATTCCATGTATCTGTGTTGAAAAAATACGAACTTGACCCCTCTCACATCATTCACTGGAAGGAAGTAAATATTCAAGATGATGCTACCTACGAGGAAACAACAATCATAACCTTTGACCACAAGGTACAGAATCTAAGAACAAAAGATATCTCATTAGTGAAGGTGCTATGGAAGCATCACGGGGTAGAAGAAGCCACGTGGGAACTCGAAAGCGAAATGAAAACCAAGTACCCGCATCTGTTCGCAAGGAATACCTAAATATGTACAAATCTCGAAGACAAAATTTTTCTAAGGAGGGTAGGTTGTAACATCTCAAAAAATTCATATGAAATCTGAATTTTTATTTAGAAAATTATACAGAATTGACGGATGAAAAATTTGGTAAGTCCTAGTTTACCCAAATAAGGAATAAAATCAATTTAATGGATTTTTGGAAGAAAATATATGAATATAATGTATAACATGGGATATCATAGTCAAAAACACAAGGGTATGTGCAATTTTTGATGAAAACAAGATTAGAAAGTCAATTGGGATTAAGATTTGGCAAAAATCCGAAAATAAAACATGAAATTCAGTTGAAAATAAAAAAAAATAAACTTAAAACACATCCAACGGCTGCAAATTGTAGATCTAAATCTGATCTCACAATCCGACGGCCACAGGATGATTCGCACCAACGCTCGAGTGCACCGAATAATGAACATCTAACGGACAGAAACAATCGAGGAAAATCGGACGATCGCGATCAAAGCCGCAAAATGAAGATTGTAAAGACGCACGGTATAACGTAGCACGTGCCAATCTCAACCCTCCGATCAGATTCGTATGCGTGTCTCGAGGACGATCCAAGGCACCGAAAAATAGTCAAATTATAAACTACCAAAAAATTGCGAAAATCACCAAAAATTAGTCGAAAATATCGAAAATTCGAGACAAATACAAAAAATTAATTTTTAAATTTTGAAAAAATTATGAAAAATACTTATTTTCCCTTAAAATTAAAAAGTACAAAATTGTAGAGAATTTAGGTGTTTTACTCTAAGAAAAACTCAAAAGTTTCTATTTTTCCCCCCTTTGAAAACCTATATAAACCCCCCTAGGCTCTCACTTCCCTCATTCCAAAAATAAGAGTTGAAATTTCCTCTTATTTTCTCTAAGCCTTCTTCTTGGCACCTATTCCCACCTTTCTTTCCCCTTACTTTTGTGTGAGAAGTTTTTCTCTAAAGTTGGAAAATTAAGTTGGGTAATCTTCATTGACACTAGTATGTGGGGAAATTGCTGCCAAAACTTCTAAAGAAAGCGTTACAAGGTAGGAATGATTTCTAGAACACCCTTCTTTTCTTATTTAAATTTATGGCATACTCATTGTTTGTGTGTTTTTCACTGAAATCAAAGATTTTCAGTTTCAGTTTCAGAATTTTAAAAGTTTATTTCAGTTTTTCAATTTTTTTATGTTTGAGCAATTATATCATCCATGCCATGTTAGTATCATGCTTAGGCTTTTAAATTGAAGTATGATGCATGTTCTATGAATGTTTCATGAATTGATTCTGTATATTCTAAATTTTAGTTTGATTTCATATTCTGAAATTTATTTTATGAAATCATGATATGAGAGTTAATCTGAGATGATGGTGATAATAACTACATACCATCATAGTGGTCAAGGCGACGCTATGGATGTTCTTTTTATATGAGTTAGGTCGTATGGTTTTCAGACCCAAGTATTTGAGGGTTGTGTACCACAGTACCTTGTGAGTCACCACGTGTAATGGGCTGATGCCGACACGTGCCACTTATGGGTTGATGCCGAGTGGGCCCTGTTTACTTAGTTAGGAGCATCAAGGGATTAAAGGCCCTTTTGGTCTGAGACTCGACTTGAATAAATTTTTGTTTGACATGCTTAATGATTGCAAGTGTTTGAATTATGATTGTGTTATGAGTTTGAATATAAAATATGGTTGTTTGAAAAGAATCCACTGGGCTATGTGCTCACTCCTTCCTTTCTTATTTTTTAGGAACGTGAAACCTATGAAGCAGCTGAACATGGATAGTCCTTAGAAAGTTTCTACCTTATTATTTTGAATTTTTAAGGGCATGTTGCCCAAAGTTTTTATGTTTTTTTTACTAAAAAGTGTTTTTGAAGTTTCCGCTGTAATAATTAGTTTTTCTTTGAGAAGTTTAGAACTTAAAATTTTTCTTTCTATTATGAATAAAATAGTTTGAATTTCTTTATCTCTTTTAATTTGCCTTGATTTTATTAAAGTGAAAATTTTGTATTCTTGAATTTTATACAAAGTCACGAGATATTGATAAAGAGAAGAACAAGTGTATGTCACTTGTAAAGTAACACTGGCCCAACCTGCCAGTTGGTTAAGACCACTGTCAAGAGAGTGGTGGTTATGTCAAATGCTCAAAAATACGGGGGTTGGGGTGTTACACCTAAACTTGTCTAAGGCAAAAACTACTGCTAGTAGCTCTTTCTCTATGGAAGAGTAGTTGATTTAAGCATCATTAAGTGTCTTACTAGCATAGGATATGACATGAGGTAATTTATTTTTTTCTACCCCAAGATGGCTCATAAGGCATGGTCACTAGCATCACACATTACCTCAAATGGAAGTATCTAATTTAGAGGTTGTATAATAGGGGAAGAGGTCAATAACTCCTTAAGCTTAGTAAAAGCTTGATGGCATTCATCATCAAAAACAAAAGGACTATCCTTAGACAAGAGGTTGCATAAGGGTTTAGAAATTTTGCTAAAGTCTTTAATAAACCTCCTATAAAAACCAGCATGACCTAAGAAAGAGCTTACATCATTAATACTTTTAGGCATAGGAAAATGAGAAATGAGGTCAATTTTAGCTTGGTCAACTTCAAGGCCTTTTGATGAGACTATGTGCCCAAGGACAATTCCCTTAGAAACCATAAACTAACATTTTTTCCAATTTAATACTAGTTGTTTCTCCTCACACCGAATTAGAACTAATTTTAAATGTTGCAAACATTCCTCAAATGTGTCACCAAAAATTGAGAAATCATTCATGAAGACCTCTAAAAATCATTCAACCATATCAGAAAACATGCTTAACATGCACCTTTAGAATGTGGCAGGTGCATTACATAAGCCAAAAGGCATATGCCTATAAGCAAAAGTTCCAAAAGGGCATGTAGATGTTGTTTTCTCTTGGTGCTCAGGAGCAATCTCAATTTGATTATATCTAGAATAACCATCCAAGAAGCAATAATATGAATGTCCAACCAATCTCTCAAGGATTTGGTCAATAAAAGGAAGTGGAAAATGATCTTTTCTAGTAACTAAATTTAACTTTTGGTAGTCTATACAAACACTCCAACCAGTTCTTTGTCAAGTAAGAACTAATTCATTATGTTCATTTGAGACTACCGTAATCCCAAACTTCTTAGGGACCACTTGGGTAGGACTTACCCGTTGGCTATCAGAGATGGGGTAAATGATACCGACATCAAGCAACTCGAGCACTTCGGCTCGTACCACATCTTTCATGTTTGGGTTAAGTCATCTTTGGCTTTCACGAGTAGGTTTAGCATTATCCTTGAGGTGGATCCTATGCGTGCAAATGGTAGGGCTAATTCCTTTTATGTCAGCTATGGTCCATCCTAAGGCTAATTTATGCTCCTTAAGAACTCCTAAAAGACTATCCTCTTGCCCCTTCGTAAGTGCAGAAGATATGATCACCAGAAAAGTTTGATCTTGACCTAAGTAGGCATATTTCAGTTCATTAGGTAAAGGCTTGAGGTCAAGCTTAGGAAACTCTAGGGAGGATGGGGTGGTTTTGGTTTCACTTATGGGTAATGGTTCAAATCTAGGTTTCCACATATTAGTTTTCGAAGAGGCTGAGGCATTCAAAAGAGAATTTACTTTTTCAATGAATTGGTCATCTTTTTCAAGGTCTTTGAAGAGGGTCAAACAAGTTTTTACGGGGTCCTTGTTCAATAATTGGAGAGATTGGCTTGAACAATTGTATCAATTAAATTAACTTCTTGGATATTATCTTGTTCACTTGGAAGTTTGCAAGCATTGAAAATATTAAGTTCCACAATCATATTTTCAAAAGATAGTTTCATAAACCCATTACGACAATTTATTAAGGCATTAGAAGTAGCTAAAAATGGTCTTCCCAAAATTACATGAATTTGGGCACTCAAATTATTCACTGGTTGGGTATCCAAAACAATAAAGTCAATTGGGAAACAAAACTTATCTACTTGAATGAATACATCTTCAACTATGCCACAAGAGATTTTAATAGAACGATCAGCAAGTTGTAATGTTACTTGGGTAGGTTTAAGCTCACCTAAGCCTAATTGTTCATATACTGAGTAAGGTAGCAAATTTACAGTAGCCCCTAAGTCAAGTAATGCTTTTTCAATCCAACGATCTCCTATCATACAAGATAGGTAGGGCAACCTGGGACTTTATACTTAGGGGGAGTATTTTGTTGCAAGATTGAACTAACTTACTTAGTGATAAAAGCTTTCTTTTGAACATGCAACTTTCATTTAACAGTGCAAAGATCTTTAAGAAATTTAGCATATGAAGGCACTTGTTTAATTGCATCAAGCAAAGGAATATTAATTTTCACTAGCCTAAACATCTCAAGAATTTCATTATTTTGGACAATTTTCTTTTCTTTTACCAACCTTTGAGGAAATGGAGGTGCTAATGGACAAAGCATTAGATTGGGGTTCAAGGTTGGTTCTTCTTCACCTTTAGCATCCCCAATTTCTAATGGTTCCTTAAGGTTAGTCTTAATGATTTTATCTATATTCTTCCCATTCCTAAGGGTTGTAATGGATTTTACTTGCTCATGATTGATATTGGAAGTATTTAGATCACTATTACTTGAGCTAACTACCTCAAATTGGCCTTTTGGATTAGGCATGGGTTGAGAAGGGAAGGTTCCTTTATCCCTAGCTTGAAGGCTTGTAATAAGTTGGCTTAATTGGATTGCTAGTCTTTGGATAGATTATTTCATGGATTGGTTCTCTAAAGCTTGGGCTTGAATAAATTGACTAAAGGTTTCTTCCAAGGACTTAATTGGTTGGTGAGACTGACTATGTGATGGCCCTATGGGGTGTTCATATCCTTGCCCACTAGCTTGTCTTTGTCTCCAACAAAAATTTGGGTGGTTCCTCACATTTGGGTTATATGTATTAGAGTAAGGAGGATTTTCAAATGGCCTTCTATGTGTATTTAGAGCACTAGCTTGCTCATGGATTATACTTTGTAAAGTGGGAATACTTGGACACTCCTTAGTTTCATGAGAGTTATTCTCACAAATGACACATAACTTCTCAACCTTCTTATCTTTGTTCTTTAAGTCTTCAATTTCTCTAGTGAGACTAATAATTTTTGCATTTAATTTAAAGCTATCATCATGAATGTGGTGAATGCCTCCTTTTGAAAGATTAACTTTCTTACTAGGTTTGTCTATCTTAATCTTTTCCCAAGATTGGGTATCCTCTGCTAAGTTCTTTAAAAATTCCCAAGCTTCATTGGGTTCTTTCATGAGAAATTCTCCATTACTCATGGTCTCTACAAGTTGCCTCATGGATGGTGCAAGTCCATCTAAGAAAAATCCTATAAGGTTTGGTATACTATAGCCATGATGGGGACATTTTCTAAGTAAATCTTTATATAGCTCCCAATATTGGAAAAATGCTTCATTCTCTTTTTGAGAATGAGTCATGATAGCTCTTTTTAATGCATGAGTTTTTTGGGTTGGGAAAATTTTTTTAAGAAAATCTTGAGCCATATTTCCCCATGAAAGAATGGATCTTGGTCTTAAAGAATGAATCCATAACTTAGCCTTTTCTTTAAAGGAAAAGGGAAAAAGTTTAAGTCTCAATGTGTCCTCATTCACATTTTGATTGTGAAGTGTGGCACATATTTCTTCAAACTCTTGAAGATGAAGATAAGGATCCTCGGACTCTAGGCCATAAAAAGTTGGGAGTAAGTTTAATACACCCAGTTTAATCTCAAAACTATGTCTTTGGTTATAAGGATATACTATGCATGAAGGTGCACTAGTCCTAGTTTGTTGAAGATAATCTTTGAGAGTTCTAGGTTCATTTCCGTCAATATTTTTGTCTTCCCTTAAATGTCCTGGATCACCTAAATTACTTCCATTCATTGACATGGTTGGTGAGTGAGTCAATTCTACACTAGGTGTCTTAGTGTAGTCTACAATGTGAGCTTCAAGTTGATGTTGAAATATTTGGTCTAACACTTCTTCAAGTGTAGGTTGATCCCTTTGCAACCTATTTGTATGATCACGTAACCACGTGCTGATTCAACTAGGCTTACAATGTGGCAAGAACTTATGTTGTACTCAAGATTAAGGCATTAGTGCACAGGTTCAAATTTTAAATCACTCAATGGGGGTGGACATCCCCAACACCATACATCCAAAAAGAAATGAAAAATCACACACATGAAATCCTAGCAAGATGTGGTTGTGTGCTCAAAAAAGTGATAAAAATATAAATATACCTAAACTAGCAACAAAGGCCTAAAACATGGTATTCAATAAACAACCTAAGATACAAATTTAAAAGATAAAGTAGATCTTACAGTGGGGTCCTAGAAAAAGTCTTCTTGTACAAGTGTGAGTGATTTACAAAGCTCCTTCTCCCGATCACTCACACTTGGAGCTAAATATTACAAATTTGAAATAAATTATAAATTACTTCCTCACAACTCTCAAGAACCTCACAACACTCAAAACCCTAACTTAAGGGGGTTTAAAGAGAAGCTATAACCAAAAAAAAAAAAAGAAAGATGATGTAGCAACCTTTGGTTCTAGACACCAATTACCAATCCCCGACAATGGCGCCAAAAACTTGTTGCTTACTTTATGTGCACACTTTTAAATAGATAAAGAGATACAAAAATGCATTCCTTAGATGATGAATTAATAATATGCAACATAAATAAACCCTACACATAAAGCAAATAATGCAACAAATTATAAGTGTAACTAGGGAAAATAATGTAGTACATTCAACAAGTAATAAACTTGGGGAGGTCCAAGGTTGAATCACAAGGATTGGGATAAATTTCTAAAACTAAGGTTTGCTACATATAATAAAATAAGAAAAATGAGAATGAGATGAGATAATAATAATATTTTGATAATGTAGGAATAACAATAAGATGAAAGAGTTAGGGCATTAGAGTAAGCCCAATCCTTTCCTCTCTTAGTCTTTCTTGAGTAAAATAATTAGGGATAGAAAGAACTAAAGAGTCTTTCTACCCACAATAATGAATCTTTAAGCCCATATGTATTAAAAGGTAGTGTTCTCCCAAAAGAGATATTTATAATAAAAAAGCAAAGTATAATTAAATTTCTAATATGTGTGAATGCAAAATGTGAATTCTAAACATGTGAAATACATGATATGCCACATTAAAGAAAACTACAAAAATGTCACACTAAGATAAAAATGAAATACCTCAATCTTTCATTAGATTTTGCAAAATCAATTATACAAAATACATGATATAATGTATGAAATTTAATACAAAACTTAACAAAAGTATGAGAGAACACATGTTAACTAAAATAGAAGTATTACCTAAGAATTTCCAAGAGAAGAGTAGAGTAGGTTTCCTCTTAGCCCTAACAAAAGACTTCGCCTTCCATGAACTTGAAGGCTAATGAAAAACAGAAATAAAAGAAATGAAGAATGGAAAAATGAAAAGTGGGAAAAACTCCAATGTGATCAAGGGAGAAAATGAAAAATGAGATGCTCCTCAAGTGGGAATTTGAAGGGTTTATATAGATATTCCAAGGCGATGATGGACCAATAGGAGATGGTCTAAAGGTGATGTGGATGAATGGTACAAGTAGCCCATGCTCTACTTACCCTTCTTGTGTAAGAAGGTAAGAAATTCAAATGAAGGGTACTATATAATTATGCATAGTAACAAGCATGGGGAAGGGTAACCAATGTAAGTGAAAGACAATAATGGTGTGTAATAGGGACTTTCCCTAATGATGATTACGTAAAAAAAGAGAAATAAGATGGGTTAGGACTAAGCTAAAAGGGAAAATGTGTCGTATGGGTTCTTGGGAATACTACTTGACTAGTCACTATCAACATTGGTTCTCTCATAAATTTGAACTTATCAATTAGATTATTCTCAGGATCCACAACAAGGAAAAGGTGAATGATGAAGATGTCTTCATATGTCTTGAGATTCCTCCAATTCCATCTTGACCGTTGATGCTTATCAAAATTGCAAGATCTTCACTTTAATGATAGATGAATGAGATAGCGCCAAGTGTCATGAATCTAAGTGGGGTAATGTCTTAGCAAAAATTGATGATCTCGAGGCTCCTAAGCCCACATGTTCCATTGTCATTAATCTCTCATTATCTATATTCCTACAATTAAAATAATATTGCATAATGAGTAATTAATTATAATTTATTTATATAATGCATGTGACTTAATATTAATACATTAACCTCGTTAAAAATATATGAATTTATATAAAAAGAAGTTAAATATATTTTATAATTAGTTACTAAATAATGATACTTAAAATATGATAATGCTCAATTATAAGATAATAAATTTAGTGTCAAAATAAACATTATCAGCTCATTTGTTGCGTAGTTAGTTTAAACTGAGTGTATGACCCTCCAAACTGGTTTTAAATTATTCATTTTTATATGGTTTAGACTTCGGCCTCATAGGCAGTGTCTAGATATTTCAATCAGAAACTTGTTTCACATTTATTTAAATTTCAATTGTAGAAGTTAATGATTCAATTTTTGATGATCCCTGCATGTTTTCATGTGTTACTCCTTGGTGGGTCGAAGAGTTTGATTATTTATTTATATGAGTTCTGGTATGTCCAGATGATGTTGATTGAGAATTGAATGTGATATTTGTGCTAACATTTAATGGTGAGTCTCTCATGCATGACAGAAACAAAGGACCGAGAACTGGGTTGTTACAAAGTTGGTATTAGAGCTCAGTCAATAGGTTACTAGGTGAGATGAGAGCTTGGGCTTTAGAGTACTAAGCTAGATGTTACTCTAATACCAAAGTTGGTATCAAAGCTTAGTTAGTAGCAATTGGGCGAAAAGATGGAGAGAGCCTAGGCAGTGGATGCCAAAGGCGAGATGAGAGCTTAGATTGTAGAGTACTAAGTTAGATGTGTACTCAGATGCCAATGGTGGTAGTTGAGGTTGAAGATAGTTGTGGGTTTAACAGAAGAACTGCTCAGCCAAGTATTGAGACCTTAGGTATAAAAAAAAAGAACATAGGTAAAATCTTGGGTGTTGCCAAAGAAGAACAGTGGATCATGGTAAAACTTTTAGGACATGAGTTAGAGATTGAAAATGTGTGAATAATGAAACACTTGTTTGGTCAGAACACAAGATCAAGATGATCATGTATCTCTTGTTTTTTGCGTGGTATGAGACACATAGAAATTTGAGATATGGAGGAATCCTAGACTTGGAGATTGATGGGCCATGATTGGTGAATGGTCAGTGACTTTGGAAGTGTTTGTTTCTTTTGGCTGGTATGGGAGGATCAAGCATAGTGGGACTTGGGAGACGTTGATCATCGAGACATTTGCAAAATTATTTAGGTGTGGTAAGAGTTCTAAGTAGAAGCCTATGTCACTGGGCAAGAATGGTATGAGACACTTGAACTCGAAGGCACAAATGAAAGCTTAGAAATCTCACTATGCTAGCGTGAATTGTGTAATTGATTGAATGATTGTTTGCATGTTACTTGATGTTATGATTTTGAATATTGTTGTATGAAATAAAAAAATCCTATACCCAAAACAAACATAAGAGCTATGAAACTTCAAATTTCAGACTTAGAAGCATAAACTGTTAGGCCACAAAACCAACGAGAACTTAGAGACGCGAACCTAGAGTAATGATCGCACACATAACGTGAGAAAAGTTATTCTGACAATAGGATCACAACTATGAATCAATATATGAAAGATAAAACTCATCGCAAGTTGCAAAAGTATTTAGTATCTAGATTCTAAGATAAAGGGGTTTTTATAACCCCGATTGAATTGAGATTAGATTATGATTCTCTTTGAGTATGGAAATTTCTATTATTGAAACCACATTGAATTGATGGATACTAAAATGACTTTTGGCTTGTAGATAATGCTATGAACAAAGGGTAATGGTCAGAGAGATGAAAATACTAATGAATCTGGGCAGAGGGAGGATATTTATTGTATTGAACCGCCAATTTATAAAAATGGTTGTTTATTGTGTATAAAGGTGGGACACGTATAAACAATATAAGTTTTTGGTATTTTTGTCAATATTAAGGGCTTATTGACACAAATTGACCTTATTAACTACGTTGACTCTATTTATCATATAGGTCAACAAGTATTAGGCCTAATTAGAATTAATTGTACTAACCAAAGTTGACCAAATACATAATTGGACCACAATCAACCTCTTCAATCCTTTGATTGACCAAGGACCATAAATTTAGATTTGAGCCAAGTTCCATGTAGACATTAAGAAACCACGTTGATCACATAGGATCAAACATCATTGAGATGCGACCAGTTATTAGAGGACTACCAGGAGCTGAGCATCCTTCTGAGTAGTATTTTTTAATTTATCACTTAACTTGTTATTGTGTTCATAAATAAAATGTAATTATATATTGAAATGCATATACAATTTTTAAATGGGTTTTTAAATGAAAAATGTGCATCGAATCTTGAGGTTCGGGTGCGGGTTAAGGTATTGGATGTAGTAAAGCATTGAGGACAAATGACTGTCCTACCTGGGGTACCTTCTAGGCAGGCCTATCAATTGGGCTCCCCTATGGAGGATTTGAGGTCACCATCCATGAGGTATGAGCTAGTGGATCCTTATGATATGAGAATACTCCTACTCGTTGGGTACACCCACTCGAGTGGATTTATTATTGCTTTGTAGGCTATTCAAAGCTTCGGCATGTGATTTCAACATTGAAGCTATTTTCAAAATGGAAGGTGCACAACTACATTATGGATTTAGCATTCATTAATTATTACATTCGTTTGCATATTATTATTGTGCATGCATGTGTGACATTGTTTTACAGAATTTTTGTTTTAAGTTATAGATTAGGCTACATTAATCACTGAGCCACTGTGGACGAATTGGCTCACTATTCTAACTACAATACCTTTAAAACTCTGTATTAAATTCAAGATCAATTCAGTGAAATTGGGTGCAAAATGAAATCGAGCTCATTTTGGAGCTAAATTTGGTAGGTTTCCAAAAGTTTGATTTGGTGACCCTTGGGAACCCAAAACAACCTGAAACAAAGCAAGTGACATGAACCAACTAATTAGACAACATATCTAAAAATTAGAACAAGTGGTCAAGATTAAGGTTTTCATTTACCAAATGTTCTTCAAAGGGTCCAAATTAAAAAGAATTGGTATTTAGGGTACTTCGGGGAATCGAAACAACCCGAAATGAAATAGGATGACATGAATTAACAAAATAAACAACATATCCAAAAATCAGGACAATTTGCCATTTGGAGTTTTATTTCATAGTGCCTTTAGTAGGTTCTAAATAAGGAATGTAAATGAAAACCAATTTAGCCAAACCATATATTGAAATTCTTGATTTTTTCATATGATTTCAAAACTATAGGTTATAAGTCATAATTCCTTATAAATAAGTAGATATTAGTTTTTATTTGATTTTTATGAACCCGTGAAGTCATGGCCACCCTAAGCATGTGCAAGTCATATGGGTGGAACACTATGATCATGTGTACCCTCCATGGGATGTTTGCTTTATTTGAATCCTTGTAAAATGATCTCATATCCCATGCAAATGATTTATTATACCCACATTATTAGACATTTTATTTGGTCTAGAAACCTTGAGACATGATTCCATATACACCTCCACTTGATTGCGTACACCCACACCCACTTAAGCCAAAATCGACCCAACCATGTATATGTGTGTGTGCACACGTGTGAGCAACCTTATTTAGATAGTTTCTTGGAACCAAAATGAACATCTTTGACTATCATATGGTGTCCCCTCAAATCTGATAGTGTACACCCATGCTTGATGTCCAAGAAATAAGAGAATGGAAAAGTATTCCTTGTGTGTTTGTGTGATGAGCAAGCAAGGGAACCAAAAAGAAAAGTTTTCATGAGCACATATGGGACATCCCATTTGAATAAGAAGATGATTTAAACCTCTTTGGTGTTCACACATAGTTAGAGAACAAGATTTTACTCATATCTTTTGAA
This sequence comes from Tinospora cordifolia, assembly GCA_030144865.1. Classification (NCBI taxonomy): domain Eukaryota; kingdom Viridiplantae; phylum Streptophyta; class Magnoliopsida; order Ranunculales; family Menispermaceae; genus Tinospora; species Tinospora cordifolia. The sequence continues at coordinate 1,821 of JAJIYU010010232.1, read as the reverse complement.
TTAGAAAGTCATAGTGGTCTCACTTGCCAACCATGAACACACTTGCCCTCTTTATGAAAATTGTCCCCTCTTGTTTGGAAACTTACCCAAACTTTGTGAGCTACCCAAATTTCCCAAAATTGACCAAGACATCCCCCTAGTGCTATTGAACATCTAAATAAACCCCCTCATGCTCTCATTCTTCTCATCCCAAAGCAAAAAGTTGACACTTCCCTCTTTACTTGTTCTAAGCCCTCTTCTTGGCATCTCTTCTCACTTCTCTTGTGTTCACAAGTGAGAAGCCTTAGTTTTAGTCTTCCAGTGAGTTGTTTTGATTGCTTTTGTTGGTGGCTAAAATTTCTTGAAGTTCTAAAAGTGGTAGATAAGGAGAACCTCTACTGGATTCAACAAGAAACTCGGATTGAGGTTGAAGATATTTCTAGAACTTCTATCTTGTTATTTCAAGTTCCTAGCTTGTTTGTGCATGTTTACTTTTCAGTTTACAACATGATTTATTCAGTTTTAGCATGATTCATCATATTCAAATTTCAGTTTAGCATGTTCACATGTTTTTAATCATTCATGAGATCATACTATGCCTAGAAACCATGCTTAGGTTTGTTTTTAAGTTTTCAAGCATGCTATGTATCTTTTCATGCTTTCTTAAATGTTTAAACTCTGAGATTTAATATTTTGATTTAGTATCATGATTACGTGAATTTGACTATGAGAAAATGAAGATAAGAACCATGTACTGTCATAATGACCCGTATGGGTGCTATGGGTGTTTTTAGTACATGCTTGGAGTGTGTGGTTGCAAAATGAAACTAAGAGTTACTTGGTACGTGGCATCCAATGGAAAGTAATAGAAAAATGTATTTTCACCCTAAAAAGGGGTATCTAAATTGAGAACATTAAGGGAATAGACCTCCTTTCAGTCAAAATGTCAACTTGAAACCAACTTGTTGTGTGAGACACTTAATGTATGAAAATGTGTGAATTTGGATATGTTAGTGATTTGAAATAGTAAGTTAGTTATTTGATGAATGATCCATTGGGTTATGTGTTCACTCCTCTCTTTTTAACATTTTCAGAAAATTGAATATGATGGCAATGGAAACCTAAAAGTAGCTATATTTAGAAAGTTTCAATTTTTTGGAAAATTTCTTTTTTTCAATGTAAAGGCATGTTGAATAATTTTGAATAAGACTTCCGTTGAATTTTTGTTTTAAAATTTTAGGTTATATACTCTTGATTATGAATTCAATAATGTATTTCTTTATTTTCGTTAATAAATAAAGAGTTAGAAATATTTCTTTTTCTACTTGTATAATACCTTATTGAGTTTAAAATTGATCAAATTGGGTGAGGCACTCATGAAAGGATTAATAAGAGTTACAATAAAGGAATCAAGATGTAAGTTGTATACTTATAAATGTAACATAAGACCCAACTTGCCTTGTGGTCAAGCTTAAATATGTTTCTAGGGGGTTGGGGTCTTACACTAACATTTCAAATTCTTCTACAACGGGTAAAGAGAAGATGTGTGTGTGTGTGTGTGTGTGTGTGTGTGTGTGAAAAACCGAAAAAACTCACGAAAAATACCAAAAAATTGCAAAAAAAATACGAAAAAAAATCTTAAAATCTCAAATTTAAAACCTTAGCCGCCAAGACCTAACAAAAATGGATGTTCTCCTTATTTAGAAGGTGAAAAATGACCAATCTAACCCTATAAGACTCTATATAAACCCCTATATTCTACCCATTTCATTCATCCCGAAGTAAGAGTTGAAATTCTTCTTGCTCTCTCTTTGCCTCCTTCTTAGCAACCTCAATCCTTGT
>JAJIYU010010231.1:0-16305 GCA_030144865.1 Tinospora cordifolia | reverse complement strand
ATTGTCTTGTATTTATGAAAAGATATGTTCTTTAAATCACTCATAGACATGAGATATTGAAAAATGGAATGTCAAGTGTGTGTCACTTGTAAAGTAACACCGGCCCGATCCGCCGTTTGGTTTAGTCCACTGTCAAGAAAAACGGTGGATGGTCCAATGCTTAATGATACGGGGGTTGGGGTGTTACAACGATACTCAAGCTAAAGATCAGTGTCCATTTTTGTTAAGCATTATCATTGACCCAGAGCTACCAAGAAAAATACTTGAAGCTCAGGGTTGGACAAGTGGACAATAGAAATAAAGGATGGCATACAAGCAAACCAACATGAAGAGTTTAAAATTGACACAAATGGCATATTAAGACTCAAAGAATGAGTCTGTGGACCTAAGGATGACTAGTTAAGACAACCCATCCTTAAAGAAGCCCATCAAACTAGATATTCCTTACACCCAGGAAGAGACAAAATATACCAGAACTCAAATCTTATTGGTGGAAGGGCATGAAGAGAAAGGTAGCCGAGTATGTGTCAAAGTGCTTAACTTGTCAACAAGTAAAGGTTGAACATAGAAAACCATAAGGCCTCCTCCAACCCTACTAATACCAGAGTGGAAATGGGAAAACATCACCATAGATTTTGTTACGGGACTCCCTAAAAACTCGAAGGGCACGGATGTCGTATGGGTAATCGTGGATAAGCTAACCAAAGTAGCACACTTTTTGTCAATACGAACTACGAATCTAGTCCACAAACTAGGGGCATTATATGTTAGGGAGATAGTGAAGTTGCATGGCATCCCAAAGTCCATTGTGTCGGATCAAAATGCATGTTTCACCTCACAATTCTGGCAAAGCCTATAGAGAGAATTAAGCTTTAAACTCACAATGAACATCGCATTCCACCCATAGACGGATGGTTAGTTTGAAAGGGTAATCCAAATTCTTGAAGACATGTTCAGAGCCTACACATTGGACTTCAAGGAGAATTGGAGTAAATACCTACACTTGGCAGAGCTCGCATACAATGATATCTGCTAGTAAACAAATGGTTCCATTTGAAGCATTGTATAGGAGAAAATGTAGATCATTGATGTGTTGGACCGACCTAGAAGATTGGATATTAACCAAAGGTGACCTGATTCACAAGAAAAATGACAAGGTTGAACTCATACAAAAGAGATTAGCGACAACACAAATTTGCCAAAAGAGCTATGCAGATAGATGACGTCGTCCCCTAGAGTTTCAAGAAGGCAAAAAAGTCTTCCTTCGAGTAAGTCCAAAAAAAGGCATCAAGCAATTTGGCATGAAGAGCTAGTTAGCTCCAAGGTACATAAGTCCCTTTGAGATCATTCAGAAAATTGGGGACAATGAATACAAACTAGAGTTCACGCTAGACCTAACTGGTGTCCATAACATGTTCCACGTGTCCATGCTGCAAAAATACCACCCAGACCTGGCCCATATCATTCACAGTGGAGACATTCAACTGTAGGATGACGCCACCTATGAAGAAGCAGCATTGCAAATAGCTTGAGAAACAAAGACATTCCACTAGTGAAGTTATTATGGGGACACCATGGAATGAAAGAAGCTACTTGGGAGGTAGAAAGCAAGATCAAGACAAAATACCCAAAACTCTTCCAGAGACAAAATTGTTCGAGACACGACATGCGACATAGATAATTCATTCTATCAAATTTTGAGGATGAAATTCCTTTTTACGGGGGTAGTACTATAATACCCTAAAATTTTTTTAAGTCAATAAATACCCCAAAATTTTGTTGGACCAAAAACGTTGTGGTACTATTCATGATATTGTTATTGTTCATACACGACAAAATAACAAACTGTGTACTGTTCATTATTACTATCCACATACAATAAAATAACAAACGAATTTATTGTTAACAATACCATTACTGTTCACATACGACAAAATAACAAACGATGTACTGTTCACATATAAGAAAATAATAAATGATGTACTGTTCACATGCAACAAAATAACAAATGGTGTACTATTCACGATACTATTACTGTTCACATATGACAAAATAACAAATGACGTACTATTCATTTTTGTCTTTTTTGCCTAAAAATGCTATATAAACCTCCTCCCCCTCAATATCTCATCATCTCATTATCAAGCAATCACTTTTCTTCTTACTCTTTTAGCCATTTTCTTGGCATTCTTGTAATCCTTAATTATTCCACACAACAACTATAGTAGTAGGAAGGAGAAAAACCCAAAATAACAGTGGTAAGAAGCTACTTCTGGGCGTTTATTTTGGAGCAATTAGAGGATTCTACGAATCAAAGCAGAGATAATAACTCTCTCTAAGTCTCAAAGCATTATTTATTTGTTTAAGATTTGAGATATTAGGATGCCAATAGAACGAGGAATGGAAGAAACATGTATAAAAAAGTCCACCTTCCATACTAGATATTGTAGTACTGTTTATAGATGGATACTACAATATTGTTCACAGATACCATGGTAATATTCACGATTGCAATATTGTTCATAGATATTATTTACAATACTGTTCACAGATATTATTTACTATTATTGTTCACAGATATTGTTTGTGATACTATTTACAATTACCATTCGCGGATAATGTTTACGATTACTATTCATGGATACTGTTCTCAAATACTATTTTATGGTTGAGATACTATTTATGAATAGTAAATTATATGGGTATTTTTTTTAACAGTAATTAAATAATATTTTTTAAAGTGTTAGATTACTAAAACTAATAGTTTCAATCTTTAAAGGTTAAAGACTCAAAACAAATTGGAATAACAATACAAGGATTCAAGGAAGTCAACTATTGAGGTTGAGAAGATTTCTACCTCGCACACTTTTTAATCGTATTTGCTTGCATATTATATATAAAATGGCCTAGATGTCAGTAGAATGCACCCTTTGTTAATCATATGACTAAATGCTTATATTTGAATTGATTATATGAATAATGTGAATATGATTTGAATGTATGACGTTTATGTAATACCCTGAAAACTTTGTACTTGATTAAATGAAATTCAAGATCAATTCGATGAAATTAGGTGCAAAATGAAATCGAGCGCATTTCGGGGCTAAATTTAGCATGTTCCAAAACTCTCATTTAGTACCCATTAGGAACCCAAAATAACTTGAAATGAAGTAAGGTGACATGAACTAACTAAGGGGACAACATATCCAAAAATTAGAACAATTGGTTAAGGTTAAGGTTTTCATTTTCCAAACGCCCTTCATAGGGTCCAAATTAGAAAGAATTGTCATTTAGGGTACTTAGGGGGATTGAAATAACCTAAAACAAAACGGAATGACATGAACTAACAAAATGAATTAAATATCCAAAACTTCAAACAATTGGCCAAGATTTGAATTTTCATTTGCCTAGTGACCTCAAAGGGTTTTAAATAAAGAAAGTTTTGAAGAAAAATCACCTAGGAACAAACCATACCTTAAACTGTGCATTAGGTTCATGTGATTCCAAAACTATAGGATATAAATCATAATTCAATATAGATAAGGAGATACTAATTTGTATTTGATTTCTATATTAAATCATAATTCAGTATAGATAAGGAGATACTAATATGTATTTGATTTTTGTGAACTTATGAAGTCATGGCCACCCCCACTTGATTGTGTACACCTACACCCACTTATGCCAAAATTGGCCCAACTACGTACATGTGTGTGTTTGCACATGTGAGCAATGCTATTTAGATAGTTTCTTGGAACCAAGATGAACATCTTTGACTATTATATGGTGTCCCTTCAAATTTGATATTATACACCCATGCTTAATGTCCAGGAAATAAGAAAATGAAAAAGTATTCCTTGTGTGTTTGTGTGATGAGCAAGCAAGGAAACCAAAAAAGAAACTTGCCATGAACACATAGGGGACGTCCCACTTGAATAAGAATATGATTTATACCTCTTTTGTGTTCAAACATAGTTATGAAACAAAATTGTACTCATATCTTTTGAATTAGAAAACCATAGTGGTCCCACTTGCCAACTATAAGCACACTTGCCCTCTTTATACAAACCATTCCCTTTATATATAGAAACTTGCCCAAATTTTTGTGAGCTGCCCAAGGCTGCCCTAGGACGTCCCATATGCTCTCATGAACATCTATATAGACCTCCCTTGCTCACTTTTATCTCATCCCAAAGCAAAGAGTTGACACTTCTCTCTTTGTTTGTTCTGACCCTCTTCTTGGCACCTCTTCTCACCCTCTTTTCTCTCTTGTGTGAGAAATTCTTATTTCAGTATTTTAGAGAGTTGTTGAAGTAGATTTTGTTGGTGTTTAAAAGTTCTTGAAGTTTTGAAAGTGTTAGATAAGGGGAACCTTTACCGAATTCAAAAGAAACTCGGATTAAGGGGGAAGGGATTTATAGAACTCCTTCTTTACTACTTTAAGTGTTTAGTATATTCATGTTTGTTTTTTATTTTCAGCATGTTTATATTTCAGTTTGAAGCATGTTTGATCAAGTTTTATTTTCAATTTAACATATTTTCAGGTTTTAATTTATACATGATAGCATAATATGCTTAAAAACCATGCTTAGGCTTATTTTTGAATTTTCAAGCATGTCATGTATGTTTCCATGTTCTCTTGATTATTTAAATTCTTATATTAATTATTATGACCTTGTTTCATATTTATGTAACACCTAACCCCCAAGAGACTGGTTTAAGCTCAACCACGAGGCAAGTTGGGTCCTATGTTACATTTACAAGTACACAACTTGTATCTTAATTCTTTTATTCTAACACTTATTGAAATACTCATAAATATACTTCCATTGAGTTTAAAACTTAACAAGATAATACAAGTGAATAAAAAAAACTTCAAACTCTTTATTTATAAAATAAATAAATACATTGTTGAATTCATATAATAAAAAAAGAGTACATAACTCTAAAATTTAAAACAAAAATTCAGTGAAAGTTTTTATTTAAAATTTGGGTAATATGTCTTTACATAGAAACTTTCTAAAAATAGACTTTATAATCCCTTAGCAAGCTTGATCATGCATTTCAATTCTTTAAAAATAAAAGGAAGATGTGAGCACCTAGCCCAGTGGATCATTCATCAAATTACTAATTTACTAATTCAAATCAAAAGTACATTTAATTTCAATCACTTACAAGCATTAAACATTTCAAACAATATCTTGTTAGTGTTGTATATTTGACCAAAATGGGTTTTTAATCCTTTGATGTTCTTCATTAAAATACTTCTATTCTGGGCTGGAATGACAATTCATCTTGTCATATTCCATTGGAAATAAAGATCACATGTTCACATTCCAAGTATATGCAAAGAACACCCATAGCATCACTTAAACTACTATGATGGTACGTGTTTTTTATCTTCACTTTTCCCTATTTAATTTCAAATAAATATGAAACAAGATTATAATAATTAATATCAGAATTTAAAGAACCAAGAGAACATGAAAAACATAAATGGCATGCTTGAAAATTCAAAAATAAGCCTAAGCATGGTTTCTAAGCATGTTATGCTATCATGCATGAATTAAAACATGAAAACATGTTAGATTGAAAATAAAACTTGATCAAACATGTTTCAAACTAAAATATAAATATGCTGAAAACTAAAAACAAACATGAATATATTAAACACTTGAAGTAGTAAAAAGGGAGTTCTAGAAATCTCCTCCACCTTAATCCGCGTTTCTTTTGAATCTAGCAGAGGTTCCCCTTATCTACCACTTTCAGAACTTTGAGAACTTTTAACCACTAACAAAAACTACTTCAACAACTCATTAAAATCCTGAAATAATAACTCCCCACACAAGAGAGAAAAGAGGGTGAGAAGAGGTGACAAGAAGAGGGCAAAAACAAACAAATAGGAAAGTGTTAACTCTTTGCTTTGGTATGAGATGAAAGTGAGCAAGGGGGGTTTATATAGATGTTCATGAGAGTATATGGTACATCCTAGGGCAGCCTTGGGCAGCTCACAAAAATTTGGACAAGTTTCTATACATAAAAGGTATGGTTTGCAGAAAGAGGGCAAGTCTGCTCATGGTTGTCAAGTAGGACCACTATGGCTTTCTAATTCAAAAGATATGAGTATAATCTTGTTTCGTAACTATGTGTGAACACAAAAGAGGTTTAAATCATATTTTAATTCAAATGGGATGTCCCCTATGTGATCATGGCAACTTTTCGTTTTGGTTTCCTTGCTTGCTCATCACACAAATACACAAGGAATACTTTCGTATTTTCTTATTTCTTGGACATCAATCATGGGTGTGCAATATCAAATTTGAGGTGACAACATATAATAGTTAAAGATGTTCATCTTGGTTCCAAGAAACTGTCTAAATGAGGTTGCTCACATGTGTGCACACACACATGTACGTGGTTGGGCCGATTTTGGCTTAAGTGGGTGTGGATGTACACAATCAAGTGGGGGTGTTCATGACTTCATGGGTTTACAAAAATCAAATAAAAATTAATATCTCCTTATTTGTATGGGATTATGATTTATGTCCTATAGTTTTGGAATCACATGATTCTAATGCACACATTTTAAGGTATGGTTTGGCCCTAGATGATTTTTCTTCAAAAATTTTCCTTATTTAAGACCCACTAAGGTCACTGGGCAAATAAAAATCCAAATCTTGGCCAATTATTTTGATTTTTGGATATTTCATTCATTTTGTTAGTTCATGTCATTCTGTTTTATTTCAGTCATTTCGATCCCCCGAAGTACCCTAAATGACAATTCTTTCAAATTTGGACCCCTTGAAGGGTGTTTGGCAAATGAAAACCCTAACCTCGAACAATTGTTCTAATTTTTGGATATGTTGTCCCAGTAGTTGGTTCATGTCACCTTACTTCATTTCAAGTTGTTTTGGGTCACTAACAGACACTAAATGAGAGTTATAGAACCTGCTAAATTTTGCCTTTAAATGAGCTCAGTTTCATTTTGCATCCAAATTTCACTGAATAAATGATAAATTTCATTTAATTGAGTATAAAAAATTTAGGGTATTACAATTTATTTGGAATTAAATATGAGAAAGTTACGATAAAAACCATGTACTATCATAGCAGTTTAAGTGATGTTATGGGTGTTCTTTGCATATACTTAGTGTACATGAGTAACATCACTAAGTGTGGATGTGTTTTAAAATACTTGGAATGTAGACATGTGATCCTTATTTCCAATAGAATATGACAAGATGAATTGTCATTCCATCCCAAAATAGGAGTATTTTAATGAAGAACATCAAGGGATTAAAAATCCCTTTTAGTCAAATATACAACACTAACAAGATATTGTTTGAAACGTTTAATGCTTGTAAGTGATTGAAATTGGATGTACTTTTGATTTGAATTAGTAAATTAGTAGTTTGATAAATGATCCACTAGGCTATGTACTCACCCCTTCTTTTTATTTTTCAAGAATTTGAAATGCATGATCAAGCTTGCTAAGTGATTAGAAACTCTATTTTTAAAAAGTTTCTATGTAATCGCATATTGGCCAAATTTTGAATAAAGACTTTCGCTGAATTTTTGTTTCAAATTTTAGAGTTAGGTACTTTTTCTTTTGATTATATGAATTCAATAATGTATTTCTTTACTTTATAAATAAAGAGCTTGAAGTTTTCCTTGATTCACTTGTATTATCTTGTTAAATTTTAAACTCAATGAAAGTGTATTTATGAGTATTTCAATAAGTGTTAGAATAAAGAAATTGAGATACAAGTTGCGTATTTGTGAATATAATATAGGACTCAACTTGCCTTGTAATTGAGCTTAAACCTGTCTCTTGGGGGTTGGGGTGTTACAATGTAATGCCCTAAATTCTCTTTACTCAATTAAATAAAATTTATCATTTGTTCAATCAAATTTGGGTGTAAAATGAAACGGGTTCATTTCAGGGCTAAATTTGGAAGGTTCTAAAACTCTCATTTAGTGCCCCTTAGGGACCCAAAACAACTTGAAATGAAGTAAGGTGACATAAAACAACTAATGAGATAACATATCCAAAAATTAGAACAATTAGTCGAGGTTAGAATTTTCATTTGCCAAACACCCTTCAGGGGGTCCAAATTAGGAAGGAATTGGCATTTAGTGTACTTTGGGAAATTGAAATGACCCGAAATAAAACGGAATGATATAAACTAACAAAATGACTGACATATCCTTAAACTGTGGGTCTTAAATACGGAAAGTTTTTTAGGAAAAATCACCTTGGGCCAAACCATACCTTAAAATGTACATTAGGTTTATGTGATTCTAAAACTATAGGTTATAAATAATATTTTCTTGTAAATAAGGAGATATTAATTTTTATTTAATTTTTGTGAACCCATGAAGTCATGGCTACCCCAAACATATGCAAGTCACATGGGTGGAACACCATGATCATGTGTACCCTACCCTACCCAGAGCTTCATGGGACATGTCCATCATTTGAATTCATGAAAAGTGATCCCATATGCCATAAAATTGATCGTGTATGCTCACACTTGCCCAAAGAATGAGACGTCCCATAGGAATTGGAAAATCTAAGAAGAGTGATTCATTGTACGCCATACTTGATCATGTATACCATACCCCATTTGTGCTAAACCAACCCACACATATGTGTGTGTGTGGGTGTGCACACATGTGAACAACCCAAATTAGATGGGTTTGAAATCTGAAATGTGCACCCAAAAACCCTAGTCATCCCATGCACATAAGCCAAGAAAACCAAAATAGAAACTTCCTTTTCTCCCCTTTTGGCGCCAACTCATGGGTGTACACTAAAGGGTACACCATACTTGTAGTTTGAATTATTTAGTGAGTTTCCTTAAGCTTAGATTTGCATATTAGACTATGATATAGTGTTCCTTCAAGTTAGAATTACATACTCCCCTTGCTTGAGGTCCAAATATAGAGAAATAGCAAGCATTCCATGTGTGTTGGTGTGATGAGCAACCAAGGGACCAAATAAGAAAGTTTTATGAGTAAGATCCTATCTAAAGAAGGATGTCCCAACTAAGATTAACATGATTCCAAGTCTGAAAATAATCTCAAATATTAATTTAAGAAATTGGCTAGAGAATCAAATATTAGCTCATGAGAATTTGGCAAGCTTAAGTGGGCCCATGAGCGCACTTGCCCTATTCAAGCCTAGCCGTCCACCTTGGTTTGAAAATTTGCCCAATTTTGTGAGCTACCCATGTAACACACTGATACACTGAATACACCGGGACACACCAGGTGACTCACGGTACTATCACGTCTTCTTGGGGTTTTCTTGCCTCCATGGAGATTCGAACCAAGGACCTGGGGCATAAGTACCTTGATTTCAATGGTAGTGGGTTTTGTGAAATCAAGGTACTTATGCCCTAGGTCCTTAGTTCGAATCTCCAGGATGGCGAGAAAACCCCAAAGGGATGAGACAGTACCTTGACTCACCTGGTGTGTCCTAGTGTGTCCCGTGTGTCAGTGCGTTACAACCCAAGCTGTTCTAGACGTCCCCTAAGTGTTCATGAATACCTATAAATACCCCTTCTTACTCACATTCATCTCATCCCAAAGCAAAAGTTGGCACTTCCCTCTTTGCTTGTTCTTGCCCTCTTCTTGGCACCTCTTCTCACTCTCTTTTCTTTCTTGTGTGAAAAGTTCTTATTTCAGTATTTTAGAGAGTTGTTGAAGTAGTTTTGTTGGTGATTAAAATTTCTTGAAGTTTTGAAAGTGGTAGATAAGGGGAGTCTCTATCGAATTCTACAAAGAAATTCGGATTAAGGTGGAGGAGATTTCTTAAACCTCTACTTTTCTATTTTAAATTTCTAGCATATTCATGCTTATTTAAAATCTAATTTTCAGCATATCTTATTTTAGTTTCAGCATGTTTAATCATATTTTAATTTTAGTTTAGCATGTTTTTATATTTTAATCACTCACGAGAGTATGTCATGCTTAGAATCCATTTTTAGGATTTAATTCGATGTTTCAAGCATGCTATGTGATGTTTTCATGCTTTCTTGGTTGTTTAAAATTTTGAAATTTATATTCTGAATTTCTTTCATGATTATGTGATCTTAAACATAGAAAAGTGAAGATAAGAACCACATACTATCATAGTGACCCGTATGGGTGCTATGGGTGTTCTTAACACATGCTTGAAGAGTGTGGTTGTGTGGCGCAGTTAAGGGATACTTGGTATGTTGCGTCCAATAGAAAGTGACAAAGAAATGTCTTTCTACCCTAAAGAAGGGTATTTAAATTAAGAACATCAAGGGAGTAGAACCCCTTTCAATATTAACGTCAACTACAACCAAAAAGTTGTGTGAATCACTTAATACATAAAAGTGTTTGAATTTGGATGTGTTATGGATTTGAATTAGTAACTTAGTTGTTTAATGAATGATCCACTAGACTATGTGTTTACCCCTTCCTTTTATTTTTTAGAAAAATGAATTTTATGAAGACTATGGATTTTTGAAAGTCTCTTTTTACAAAGTTTATATTGTAAGGGCATAGTGCCCCAAATTTTGAATTAAAGACTTCCGCTAAATTTTACTTTTAAATTTTAGAGTTATGTACTCAATCTTTGGATTTGATTTCAAGAATGTAATCTTTTTATTTTATTTGAATGAATAAAGATTTAAAGTTTTCCTTTATTCACTTGCATTATCTTGTTAAATATTAAACTCAATGGAAGTGTATTTATAAATGTTTCAATAAGTATTAGAATAAAGGAATTGAGATGCAAGTTGTGTACTTGTAAATGTTACATAGGACCCAACTTGTCTTATGGTTGAGCTTAAACCTGTTTCTAGGGGGTTAGGGTGTTATAGTTTACTATGATCATATGCATGTGACCATAATAGGTTTAAAGCACATACATAATATTGTTTGCACATGGAGTGATAAGTACATAAAGTTACTAGATAAATACAGTCTATGAGAATATGCCATTATAGAATTCAAGCATCATAAAGATATAATTAAATGAATGTTACATATTATACTCATATGCATGAAGGTATAAAGGATTTTTCATTTTATATGCATTAATATGTAGTGGCCAAATACAAGATCACTCTTAACAAGATAACAACACACTTGGAGAGGTTGATTCGCCTAAGGGCAATCAACGGTGGTTCTCGCATTAACATCTCGATTAAAAGATGGGTGTGTGATCACACTTAAGAAACTTGATCATACCTCGCGTATCTTTCGAGTCTACGGACAGTTGGACATACGAATGCATAGCCTGGAGGCTAGTGACGTTCCTACAAGATTTACTTGGCCAGAGATACGAGAATTACCCTCGAGTATGCCATCCTACCTCGACCGACTGAAAACAATCTATTGTTTGTATCACCTAATGTATGAAAGTGATTGATTGTATGATGTGCTTACTATATTGTTAGATTGTCTATGAATTAGAATGATCCACTAGGCTCATAGAGCTCATCCCTTTCCACTTTTCAAATACAGTAACTAGGGTACCAACTAAGGGAATTGGGCCGAAAAATTACTATCTTTTTATTTTCTTGATTTTTGTGCCTTATGACGTTACTTAAATCTTAGTATGTACAAGAGTTAGTATGTACAAGAGCATGAATGTAATGATTAAAGGCCATTTTATCAATGAATGAACCCTGATGTGGGGTACTTTTGGGCATACCATTACTACATTATATTTCTGTTATTAAAACTAATAAACTAGTAGGATAAAAAAACACTCAAATAATAGTAATACCCTAAAATATGGAGAAAATTGTTTAATAGTTCTATGATAGAGATTACGAGCTCAAGTTGATAGTGGGTAAGTCTTGTCCCATATAAAGTTAAACATTAAATTGGAGGTAGGTTATCCTACTTTAGGAAGGTATAATTTTTTTAAGCAGACTCAGTCTAGCCACCTTAACTAGATGTTGTCCCATCAGCTTGAACAAGTAGTCTAAGACAAGGAACAAGTTTTCAAATAAATCAACTATTTTCTAATATATCTACTCAAAAAGGTTTTCAACTCTCACCAATATATATATATGTATGTATATATGTATGTATGTACGTACGTATGTATGTATGTATGTATGTATGTTTGTATGTATGTATAAGAAAATGCCTTTTAAATGTTTTAAAGACACAAATCAAAAAGGGGGTGTCATAGTATCCTACTACATTGACCTCTAAGTTATGAAACGTGAAAGTAAGAGTGAGATAGGCTAGTTATACCTTTGTATGTACCTTCAAAACTCTGTGGTTGATCACACACTTGCCTAGCACAGGATTTATAATGCAAGCTCTATTTCTCTCCTTCCTACAACTCTGTTGGTTGTGTAGAATAGCTTGGGACAAAAAGCTTAGACACTATTGAGAGAGTAAGAAGAAAATTGGTTCATTCATATTGGGATGGGGAGAATGGGTGCCCAAACATTGGTTTATATAGAATTCAATGTGACATGGTTTGGAAAGTTAGGGTTGGTCATATGGTGGAAAACTTTTTAAAACCTTGTATTTCTTGTTCCCCACACACCATATAATAGTAAGTTTTTGTTTTATAAGTTGTTATTATGTTTCTAGGCTTTCCATAGCGAATTGGCAACTTTTCAAACTCTATTTGAACGATAGTTTTTTATCACATTACTGCGCTAGTCTATCTTAGTTTCTAATTCGGTTTATGGGCTTTTCAATGCATTACCGTGGTAATCAGTTGGCACGGAATTCGTGGTGTGTAACTCCTCAAAAATTCATATGAAATTTGAAAATTTATTTACAGAAGTATACGGAATTGACGGATAAAAAATTTGGTAAGTCCTAGTTTAGTCAAATAAGGAATAAAATCAATTTAATGGATTTTTGGAAGAAAAATATGAATATAATGTATATCATGGGATATCATAGCCAAAAAAATACAAGGATATGTGCAATTTTTTATGAAAACAAGATTAGAAAGTCAATTTGGATTAAGATTTGGCAAAAATCCAAAAATAGAACATGCAATTCGGTTGAAAATCATATAAATATAACTCAAAATGCATCCAACAGCTGCAAACCATCGATCTAAATCTGATCTCGCAATCCGACAGTCGCAAGATGATCCACACCAACGCCCGAGCGCACAGGATAAAGAAGATCGAACGGACGAAGATGATCAAGGATGATCGAACGACCGCGATCAAAGCCACGAAATCTCAATCACGAAGTCGCATGGTGCGACTCTGTGCGCGCCAATCTCAACCCTTCGATCTGATCCGTGTGCATGTCTCGAGGACGATCTGATGCGCTGGAATAAAATATGAAAAAATCGATGGAAAATTCTCTGAAAATTACAAAAAAAATTGAGATAAATACCAAAAAGTGATTTTTAAATTCTAAAAAAAAATCCAAAAATACTTATTTTCCTCTTATAATTAGGAAATACAAAACTCTAGAGAATTTAGACGTTTTACTCCAAAAAAGACTTAAAAGTTTCTATTTTTCCCCCTTTGAAAATCTATATAAACCCCCCTAGGCTTTCACTTCCCTCATTCCAAAAATAAGAGTTGAAATTTCCTCTTATTTTCTCTAAGCCCTGTTATTGGCACCTCTTCTCACCTTTTTTTCCTTTCTCTTGTGTGTGAGAAGTTTTTCTCTTGGGTTGGGGAATTAGTTTGGGTGATCTTCGTTGGCACTAGTACGTGTGAAAATTGCTGCAAAAATTTCTAAAGAAAGCGTCACAAGGTGGAAGTGATTTCTAGAACACCCTTCTGTTCTTATTTAAATTTATGGCATACTTATTGTTTGTGTGTTTTTCACTGAAATCAAAGATTTTCAATTTCAGTTTTAGAATTTTAAAAGTTTATTTTAGTTTTTCAGTTTTAATTCATGTTTAAGCAATTTTATCATCCATGCAATGTTAGTAACATGCTTAGGCTTTTAAATTAAAGTATGATGCATGTTTTATGAGTGTTTCATGAATTGATTGTGTATATTCTGAATTTTAGTTTGATTTCATATTTTAAAATTTATTTTATGAGATCATGATATGAGAGTTAAACTGAGACAATGGTGATAATAACCACGTATCATCATAGTGGTCAAGGCGACACTATGGATATTCTTTTCATATGAGTTAGGTCATATGGTTTTCAGACCTAAGTACTTGAGGGTTATGTACCACAGTACCTTGTGAGTCACCACGTGTAACGGGTTAATGTCGACACGTACCACTAACGGGTTGATGCCGAGTGGGCCCCGTTTACCTAGTTAAGAGCATCAAGGGATTAAAGGTCATTTTGGTCTGAGACTTGACTTGAACAAATCATTGTTTGAAATGCCTAATGATTACAAGTGTTTGAATTATGATTGTGTTATGAGTTTGAATATGAAAGATGGTTGTTTGAAAAGGATCTACTGGGCTATGTGCTCACTCCCTCCTTTTTTATTTTTTTTAGGAACGTGAAACCTATGAAGTAGTTTAACATGGGTAGTTCTTAGAAAGTTTTTATGTAATACCCCAGAATTTTGTCAAAAAATTTAAAATAAATAAAATAAGTCAAATAGATTAATTTCAAAGATTTTAAAAAATTTTGGGTGCAAATGGTGGGTTGGTACATGAAAAATAATTTATATTGGAGATATAATAAAAATTAGGATAATTAAATGAAAATTACAATTTTAGTATAATTAATTATGAAATTTAAGGAGTTGCTTAAGAAATAAATAAAAATAAAGTGTACACACATATTGGCTAATATGTGAATGAATAAGGTATGTGTTAGCATAATAAATGTTAATACTACATATTATTAGAATATGTACATAGAAAAAAATTCATATAATTAAATAAAATGTATTTATTAAAAATAAATCAAACATTATGTAAATAATAGTGTGCAATTTATAAATTATTATCTGAAAATGAAATAAGAAATAAATATAAATACATGAAAATAAAAAATATAAATTATTTAATTATTAGCCTTAAAAATATTAAAGAAATGAGAAAATATCTAATAAATATAATATTAGATAAATTAGAAAGGAAAAATATTAGTAAGTACATAAAATAGAATAATTTATGCAACACAATCAAGTTTTTATCAATTAGAAAGTGGGTAATTGCTAAAATTCGGATTATAGAAGCTTTAAGAAGTGATTTTGTAATTAGAAATACGATCCAACGGCCAGAAATCCATCATCCGTAGGATCTGAGATCTCACGGTCACGATCGAAGTCTAAAACGACACCCAGGTACACCGAATCAAAGAGATCCAACGACCCAGAAACAATCAAGTAGATCTAACGGTTGGATGCATCTCATCTGATCAAGATTGACACCAGATTCGAGGATCATCAAACAGCCCAAAATGAGGCGCTCAGGAAGATCGCGAACAAATGCGTCAATCTAGGACGATCTAACGGAGCAAAATCGATCAAACCAGATCAAACGGTCCAAACAATTTCGTTATTCGCGAACCGGATCCGCGTATAGTTCTCGAGGAATATCAGACGGATCTGATTTGATTCGTTTTCGGATGATCGCGATCGGTGCTGTGCTCGATGATCATCCGATGGTCCATAAAGTCGCGTTCCGTCGATCGCGAAATGAGTGTTGCGCTCAAGGATAATCCGAAGGCTGATATTGAGGATCTGATAAATCGGTGATTCTCATGCGAAACCCGAAGAAAATCCAACGGTCCAAATTCGATCTGTATGATCCAACAAATAAGATCAAAGCCTTAAACAACGTCCAGGAGCACCGAATCACGAAGATCTGACGGTCTGCAGTCAACAAGATCGATCCAACGGCTCAGATTGAGGCGCACAACATCAATCGCGAACGAGATCCGAAAACGCAACTCGAGGATGATCAACGGTGCGCAATGGATTCGTTAAATTCAATCGCGACGCGCTACTGTGATCGAGGTTGATCAATGACCCATAAAGATGCGCTCTGAATCAATCGCGAACCCAATGCTGCACTCGAGGTTGATTCGAGCGTCCAGATCAAATCTGTTTTCATAATCGCGATCCGTCGTGCTGCTCGAAAATCATCCAACGTCTGAGATTTAATCCGCCTGATCCAACGGCAATCCATCCGCAAAAACGAGTTCGCGATCTAGTGATACAGTCGAGGTCAACGGTTGAGATTTGAGCTCTGATTTATTAAACGAAAATTCAAAATTTAATCCGAAAAAAAATCAGAAAAAATTCCAAAAAAATTCCCAAAAAATTTCTATAAGCTTGGTTTTCCAATTCCAAGCCAACTTGCTATTTTTCTATGCTTGGGGAGCACGAAAATTTAAATTT